>JACEFZ010019101.1:145000-147500 GCA_014155875.1 Cepaea nemoralis
CAAGAATGGCCACACTAACTACCTCAGTAGGTGGTAAAAGGCGACTAAACAAGGTTGGCGTGAGGCTGGAAACTGCATACGTAAACAAATAATTCCGCCAACACCCAACCAACTACAAATTGGCTTACACAGGTTTGGCATGCGTTGTTATGGGCCTATGCGCCACTAGGGGTCTTAAAAACATCAACAACAGCAGAAGCAGAAGTAGAAGGAGAAGGAGAAGAATTCACAAACTTACTTATTAGCTAGGCTTTGTGGAGGTGAATTGAGAGTGAGCAATGAATATCAACCTGTATTGTCCCCACAAACTACTGAGCGTAATCTTGCCAAGAAATCAACAATCAGCTGAAAGATGCTGATGTTGACAGCGATGCCCTGTAAAGGGTTTGCGAACAAACAAAAATTGTCCTCATATTATTGTCCATGCATTATTTTAATAAAATGTATTTTCTTGTTCGAAACTTAAAACGGAGCGGACAAAATGAACCAGCGGTATCTCATTCAAGGGCCTCCGTCAATTGTAAGAGGCGATATACATTTGTGTGTGAGTTACATATTCAGCAGCATATCATTAACAACGATATACAGGAAAGTAAGCATTCGTTAGTTTAAAAAGAATTATTCCTCACAAGATTATTTGTCAGGAAAAGCAAATTTTGCTCTGTTTACGTTTCGAAAGGCATTAGTGGATGGATTTGATCATAAAGTATTACAAGAAGAAATGGCAGGGGGATGTGGATGGGTATACGGATGAGTGAGCATGTTTGGTTTTTGCTTATTTGTATGTGTGTTTATGTGTTTTTTTTTTCGGGGGGGATTTCGGGGGGGGGGGGGGTGAGATATGTTTCTTTGTATATGAGTGTGTGTTTTAGTTGTGTATATGTAGATATGTACATGTACAAGTTGATCAATCAATTAATCATGTGCCATGCCGGAAAGCGTGGGCGGTCATGACTCGCCATTTCACTCGATCACCAGTGTCGTGGATCAGCTCAGTGTTCCTGTCTCGTCCATGCCATGTGGCCAAGCCATCCAGGTATTTTCCTCTCGGTCTTCCTCTTGGTCTGTTCCCCTCGATCTTGTAAGTTATCACTAAGTTCTCCAATCCATTTCTTCTCATAACATGTCCACAAAATTTTGACTGTCTACGTCTAATTTCTCTAATCAGTTTACGATGTTCATTTGTCTCCTGTAGTACTTGGTCATTTGTTTTTCTGTCTGTCCATGGTATTCTTTGCATTTTCCTCAGAAACCACATTTCTGCAGCCATCAGATGCTTTTCAGCTTGACTGCTCATTGTCCAAGTTTCACATCCATACAAAAGAACAGGCTCTATGTATCCCCTCAACACTCTTTTTCTCGTTTCAATTGACATCTTTTTATTGGTCAAAATGTTTTTCATCTTGCTAAAGGCTACTTTCGCCATGGCGATTCTTGTTCTAATCTCTTCAAGGCATCTCCCATCAGATTTTATGACTGTTCCAAGATAATTGTACCGATTCACTTGTTGAAGAATATTTCCATTTACTTGTATATTACATTGTGGCACTTCTTTCTTCCTAGTGACGACCATAACCTGAGTCTTTTTACAATTTAATTCTAACCCCAGTTGCTCACTGTGTACAAAAACCGCATCTACTAATTGTTGCAGGCTCCTGCGCATTGTCTGCAATTAATACTATATCATCTGCATATCTAATGTTATCGATGTACAAGTTGATATGTGTATAAAATGTGGGTGTGTGAGTTTATTGATTTGTGAGTACGTGTATATAGAAATGTTGAAAGGGAAATTCTGTGGTCAGTCAGTCAGGGGATTGACGCCTGCATGCTGAAGTATTACAAACAGGAACGGGGATATGAAACTTGTGTCTGCATTAACTAGTATATTTATATTATTATAGTTTTAAAAGCAGATACTAGAAGGATGTTGTGAATGGTGCGGGGATGAGTGTCTTTGTATGGGTGTGTTAATGGGTGGCAGGAGGTGTGTATGTGTTGGTGGGTTTCTGTTTGTGTGTGCGAGTTTGTATGTGCATGTGGGAGTATTTAAGTGGATGTGTGGGTGTGCATATGCGTGCATAAGAATGGTGAATGTGGACTACCTGGAGATATAGAGACGTGGATAGATTACAACATTGATTGAGTAATGCAAGCAAAAATGGTGAATGGGAAACCCCTCTGGCCATCAACCTGCGCCGTTGATTGCAACGTCCCTTTAGAGAACATGGAATCTAAATGTTATTAAAACTTATGGGCATATGATACAGTTAATTACATTCATTTGAAATATTTCCCTAATCTTTGTGGAAACCCATCTCCCACAGATTTAGTCGTAAACGCCCATTTACAAATAACAAGTAGCCTCTACGGTAAAAGAGCTGCATCGGTTTACATTTAGGACAAGCGAGTCTTCATAACATCATTGTATCCGTTGTCAGTGTTGAATGTCGTAGATTTAGTTTGCGATGCTATGCTACCACATTAAAAAGAAAAATTA
>JACEFZ010019101.1:152500-205000 GCA_014155875.1 Cepaea nemoralis
CTTGACTTGAGCCAGTGGAATCACAGTCCAGGGTAGGTCCAGAGAGGTCCAGGGTATACAAATGGAGATTGGAGGGTTACGTTGGAACATAATAAATGTATATGCCACAGTGGACTGTTTTGTCAGAAAAGAACACTGGGACTGGCTTAAGGAATTGGAGGAATTATCAGGTGATAGGCTTCTCATATGTGGAGACTTCAATGCGAGGAACAGAGATTGGGACAGCAGTGGACAGGGAATTGCCCTTGCGGATGCCATGGTGGACTCCGATGTGGTCTGCGTAAATGATGGTAGGCCGACTAGAATGGCAATGAGGCCTGGCGATGCGGACACAACTATTGACTTGGCACTTGTCTCCCAGTCATCAGTCCTTGATGTAAAGTGGACCGTTTTGAATGAGCATGGGAGTGATCACATGCCATGCTCAGTCCTGATCTCTGAATCCAGGAAAGTTAAGGCTGGAAGAGCGCGCAAGACCTTCCGGTATGAGTGGACTGACAGCCATCTTGGACGCCTCAGACAGGGGGCATGCAACAGGGCTGTTAAAAATCCTTTTTTGCATCCCCCATGGTGGACCCCAGAAGTAGACCAGGCTTGGAAAGCAAAGAGAGCTGCAGTGAAGCAGCTAGAGAAAGTGCAACAGACACCCAGAAGCTCACGAGAGGAAGTGGACACGGCGGAAAATGTCAAGAAAGACAAGGTGGAGGTTTTCAAGCGCTGTGCTGCAGAGGCCAAAATGGCAAAATGGGAATGTTTGATTAATGAGATTGGAGGTGATAAAACACTGCGAAAGTTCTGGAAACTGCAAAGACAAATACAAAGAAAAGATCGGCCTATGACAGTGGGAACAATTTATAGAGATGATGGTGTGCGCGTGACAACAGACACAGAGAAAGGGGAGGCGTTTCTCCAGAGATTTTTAGAGCAGACCAATCATAATGATGCGGACACCAGGGATGCAGTTAGAGAGGAGTTATCTGGCACCATAAAGAATATGCCTTATGAAGACATCATACGGGTTGAAGATGTTAAACATATTTTGAAAAAGGCAAAAGACACGGCACCAGGGCCTGATGGGGTCAGGTATGGCCACATGAAGGCTTTGAGCGATGTAGACCTGAAGGAGATGACCGACTGCTTTAACCAGAGCATTAAGACAGCATCAGTACCGCAGGATTGGGTACACAGTTATCTCATCCCTCTCCCAATTCCGTTCAAGGATCATTCAAAGCTTAGCGGCTTTAGGATCATCACCCTTCAAAATACATTTGGGAAGGTTTTAGAGAAGGTAGTCGCTGTTAAGCTGCAAGAGTTTTTGGAAAGGGGGAAGCTTCTTCCAAGATGCCTGGGAGCTACAGGCCAGGAAAAGATACCTGGTCAAATGCAGCCACTTTTGCCTTTGACGTCCATGAGGGGTTCCAGAGAAGACAAGAAACGATGGCGGAGCGCTTGATCTCGAGGATGCGTACAATAGAGTTCGATATGATATTTTGATGACCGCAAAGATGGAGAAGGGGGTCAATCCCTGGTTGGTGAACTGGATAGCGGCCGTCCTACATTCTCGTCGATTGCTCTCCGTCTGGGTGCATGGACCTCAGAGCCATATATCTTAACCCCGGGACTGCCACAGGGACCCGCAATCTCACCGGTGCTCTTTAACGTGGATACGAGCAATTTGCAAACCTAGAAGCACCAGGGGTTGGAAGGATACTAACATTTGCAGATGATATTCTTGCATACAGGCAGGGGAGAGATAGGGAGAAAACAGCCAAAGAGCTACAGGCGACATTAGACAAAGTGATTGACTGGTGCATTGAAATGGGTGCTGTCATCCACCCGGAAAAGGCGGCGGTGTTGTGGTGCTCTCTGGACAACAGGAGTGTGAGAGCTGATGTTTCAAGCCTCACCTTAGATGGTGGAAGCGTCAACAGAGAGAATAAACTGAAGTATCTGGAAATCACATTTGATAGGAGCCTGTCCTTCAAGGACCATGTGGAGACGGTTGTGACAAGATCGCAAAAGGGACTCAACGCACTTAAAACTATGGCTGCAATGGACATAGAGCAGAGAATGCTTTTCATACTTTACCAGCACTTGATCCTCTCAGCGATTGATTATGGACTAGGACTGCTCACTGTCTCAAAGAGTCAGCTGGTGAGATAGGAGGGCATACAGATCGAGGCTATGCGGGTCATTCTGGGATGCACCAGAGACAACCCAGTGGTGTGTATGCGATACATCCTTGGTTTGTCGACTGTTGCTGGTAGGCTCAAGGTGATGCAGGCGAAGGCATACCTCAGAGTAGCTGCAGACACAGATCACCCGTTGCATGAGGCGCTGGACGCAGTTAAGGGCCAGCGACTGATAAGAGGGAAATCATGGATAGCTCAGGCGGAGGATACGATCAGACAGGTGTGCCCCTTGGAGAACATTAGGCGAGGAGAGGAGTGGGTCAGAGTGCCAGCGGAGCAGTCAGACTTGTGCAGAGTTATAATCACATTGAGCCGGGAGTGCAGGGAGTGGCCAGCAGGGGCCACGGAAGTGGAAATCCAGCAACTAATTCAGGATAATGCTCGCCCGGGTGATGTGATTATCTACACATATGGTTCGGTGTTGAGAGGTAGTAGAAGTGCCTGGGATTTCTTGGCAAAGGCTAATGGTCGACGTTTGGTGCAGGAGAGCATTGCATATGATACCACAACATCTAGCTTAAGAATGGAGGTGGAGGCAGTCAATGCAGCTTTCATCTGAATGGAGAATACGATACACACACACACGCACACACACACACACACACACACACACACACACACACATCGTGATTGTAACTGACTCAGAAAGCATGCTGAGTAAGGTGAGGACAGGCAAGCTTCGTGCCGAGTGGCTTACTTCGCTTCTGAAGTCACGGGTGGCAAGCATCGTCTGGATCTTTTCTCCGGGGCATGCTGGTGTGCTGGGGAATGAACAGACAGATTGGCTGGCTCTGCAAAACTTGGTAGAGTATTGATGCATGATAAGACAGACGTGGTTGCGGCCTTGTGAGAGCACATGTACACCTCGGAGGAGCAAATGGATCACCATGGTCTGGCAAGAATGCGACAGCGTGGAGTGACGAGGGGATCTGGCCAATGTCCGACGCTTAGAGGAAAGGCGAGACGCACATATAATCAGATTGCTACTGGTACTATTGGGGTTGGAACTCTTCGCTGGCTTCTGAGGATGGGGACGGAGCGCTTATGGGAATGCCCCGAATGCTGTGATGTCGGTTCCTAAATCAATCATATATATATATGTTCCAGCTTCGAAACATTATGCCTAAAAGAATGTGAGCACCAGGAATGACGACAACTGGTAAAGCTCCCTGAAGGAAACAGCACCATATCACGGGGCGGTCACACAATTACTCCAAGCCTTAACAAGCGTGCGACACTGTCCGACATGTAAAACAACAAGAAAGTAACTAACACAATAAACAAATCAGAACCCAGGAAGTTTAAAACAAACAGCCCTATCTACGAAAGACGTAACAAAAAATGCACTATAAAGACCCCAACTATAACTAAGTTGTTAAGTCGAACGTTCAAAGGGGTCGTTCTTCTCAAGAAACCGTAACCGCTAGGCTGTGAACAGACTTGATAACCAACAGCACACGACATGAACTATAAGAAGAATAAGAGACAGAAGGCTGTGAACAGACATTATCACTGTAGCATAATATATTTTGTTCAGCTAGAAACATACTGAAAAACCAGAAACAGGGACCACGGCGGTCTCTTTGACAGGGGCCGATTGAAGTAAACGTGCCTGTGCTTTCTAGAACAAGTTAGTTATAGAGTGTGTGTGTGTGTGTGTGTGTGTGTGTGTGTGTGTGTGTGTGTGTGTGTGTGTGTGTGTGTGTTTTGTTGTTGCCTCAATATAAAATTCAATATCTCGGTAACCAACTGAGGGAAAATGATGAGATTTAGCATATAACATTATCATTATGTCCACCCAACAAAAAATTTTTTGTTCTGGAGTTTGCACAGCAGATTTCAAAGTATGGTTATATGCGGTATATAAATTACGGGTCTGACATTAAGTCCATCATTTTAACAGTATTACAGCTTCACCAAGACACATCCCGCATTTTTTGAAATTTTCTCGTGACTTTCGTTTTGAAACAAACAGCGCGAAGTTAAATGGGATTGTTCAGAGGTGTCTCCAAATGGGGGTTCTTTAATGAAACGTGATTATATAAATAAACTAGCTGACAAGGCCCGGCTTCTGACGGGGATCTATCTATCTATCTATCTATCTATCTATCTATCTATCTATCTATCTATCTATCTATCTATCTATCTATCTATCTATCTATCTATCTATCTATCTATCTATCTATCTATCTATCTATCTATCTATCTATCTATCTATCTATCTATCTATCTATCTATCTATCTATCTATCTATCTATCTTATCTATCTATCTATCTATCTATCTATCTATCTATCTATCTATCTATCTATCTATCTATCTATCTATCTATCTATCTATCTATCTATCTATCTATCTATCTATCTATCTATCTATCTATCTATCTATCTATCTATCTATCTATCTATCTATCTATCTATCTATCTATCTATCTATCTATCTATCTATCTATCTATCTATCTATCTATCTATCTATCTATCTATCTATCTATCTATCTATCTATCTATCTATCTATCTATCTATCTATCTATCTATCTATCTATCTATCTATCTATCTATCTATCTATCTATCTATCTATCTATCTATCTATCTATCTATCTATCTATCTATCTATCTATCTATCTATCTATCTATCTATCTATCTATCTATCTATCTATCTATCTATCTATCTATCTATCTATCTATCTATCTATCTATCTATCTATCTATCTATCTATCTATCTATCTATCTATCTATCTATCTATCTATCTATCTATCTATCTATCTATCTATCTATCTATCTATCTATCTATCTATCTATCTATCTATCTATCTATCTATCTATCTATCTATCTATCTATCTATCTATCTATCTATCTATCTATCTATCTATCTATCTATCTATCTATCTATCTATCTATCTATCTATCTATCTATCTATCTATCTATCTATCTATCTATCTATCTATCTATCTATCTATCTATCTATCTATCTATCTATCTATCTATCTATCTATCTATCTATCTATCTATCTATCTATCTATCTATCTATCTATCTATCTATCTATCTATCTATCTATCTATCTATCTATCTATCTATCTATCTATCTATCTATCTATCTATCTATCTATCTATCTATCTATCTATCTATCTATCTATCTATCTATCTATCTATCTATCTATCTATCTATCTATCTATCTATCTATCTATCTATCTATCTATCTATCTATCTATCTATCTATCTATCTATCTATCTATCTATCTATCTATCTATCTATCTATCTATCTATCTATCTATCTATCTATCTATCTATCTATCTATCTATCTATCTATCTATCTATCTATCTATCTATCTATCTATCTATCTATCTATCTATCTATCTATCTATCTATCTATCTATCTATCTATCTATCTATGTGTCTGTCTGTCTGGCTGGCTGGCTGGCTGGCTGGCTGGCTGGCTGGCTGGCTGTCTGTCTGTCTGTCTGTCTAGCGACCGACCGACCGACCGACCTCCTACCTACCTACCTACCTACCTACTTACCTACCTACCTACCTACCTACCTACCTAGTGTGTGTGTGTGTGTGTGTGTGTGTGTGTGTGTGTGTGTGTGTGTGTGTGTGTGTGTGTGTGTTTTTGGCCTCAATATCTTCTTCTCTTCTTTGCGTTCATCCGGAGTATTTTTTCAGTTGTGATTGCGGTGTGTCTGTTATGTGCCCTTGGGCCGAAACCCGTAGGCGAACACATCCGACGATAGCGTGCTTTTTTGACCAGGTAGCATTCCTGGGAGACTCTCACTTTTGTGGTGCCATCTACACCCCAGCTGGCCAAGTTGGAACGGTCGAAGACAACGGTCATCCCTCAAAGGAAGGCAGGGACAATCCATAGCATTTTCCGCCATCCAAGGTTGCTTCCACAGTTGCGGGGCCGACACATAGCGCCCTGGTGCTGGGCTCACCGAGGGAATCGTCACGTCCTGCTCATGGCTGCTTTGAATCCTCACTTCAATATATCCCGCACAAACCAGGCCAGTCTGCAGATTCAGCGAGTTTTCGGTTCAGACATGTGCTTGTCTTTGTGCCCTTCAGAGCTGTTCCAGGCACGACGAACATTCGTAAAACTACCTAGTCAGAGCTGTTCCGAACAAGAGCGGCATTCGGAAACTAGGTAGTCAGAGCTGTTCCTAGCACAAGAGACATTCGGACGAGACGTTTCACTCGGACGTAAATGCGTAGTGCCAATTTTTATTTTGCCACCCATAGGACGGCACTTCCGGCTTCGGCGGGAATTTTTTAATGAGGTTAGCCTTCCTCGGGTTTCGAGGCACGTTAGACTTATTGTTGTGATGCCGCCCACATCTCTGCTGGTCAAGATAGAACGGTCAACGACATCAGCTCTCAAGGGAAGGCAGGGGCAGACCATGGGCATTCCCTCGCTATCCAAGAAGGCTTCCATAATTGCAGAGCCGGCACATATTGCTCTGAGACTGGAATCACCCGAGGAGTTGCCACGTTCTACTCATGGTTGCTTCAGTTCCTCACTTCCATGTGTTGGGCATCTCGCTTGCCACTGGTCGCTCAAGCACACACCAGGAATGGTCAGACTGCCGGCGACATCCATTCGGTAAGCGTTTGCTTTTGACTTCGGACCACACAATAGGTTCGCTCGCCGTGCGTTCCATTTCGTGATATTGAGACGCTTTTCCACTTTTGTCTACACTCTCTATGAGTTAGATACAGACAGTTTTCATAACCATTTCGTTCGACTGGAGCACTTTTCTGACTTTTTGTACTAGCTCACGAGGTAGGCTACATGTGCTGCCGGCTCAGCACCTTACCTTCGTGCAGCAGTGAACGAGAAACGGTCATGCTCTCTCATCCGGGACTCCCTCATATCTCCCAGCTTCGAACATGTATCAGACCTGAGCATATAGCTTGCTCAGTATCTCACCTCTATTTTTCGGTAGGTGGGTATCGGCCCGGCGCTCAGATTCGAGGGCTTGTGGCTTAGAAGTAAAGTGGTCAAGCCGTCTGACTCGGGTTCCGAATGTTGCATGTTCGATTCCGGGCCGCGTCCTTCATTTCAAGAGTGCATTTTTTTTTCGGAGACTCCCGAGGGTCGTCGCTGGAGCTACGAAGTTTGTGCTTTGTGCGACGCTTTCCGCGCTGCGGAAAGAAACTGAGCCAGATGGGATAAAAACCCGGTGCAGTGCAGCCGACCCTGTCGATTGTAAGCTACTTCTTTCATTGCATCCACTCCCATACGAATCCGGATACGCCTTTGTGTGTCATCTGAATTTGCAGGTCCCCATTACCGTAAACATAACTTTGTTAGCGAGAAATCATTAGTTGTTCAGCAATACATCAAAGGAATGTCGCCGCTTTCAATGATTTAAGTTGTTTTTGGACCTATCAAAGACATATTCCTTGGGTGGGGGTAAATATAAGACGGCTGGAAAAATTTCATAACGATGCAACAGACAGTTTTTAAAATAATTGATCGTGAATGAAGGCATTCAAATCGGAACATACTATAGTCGCGGTTCCAACTTTCTAGAACTAACACTTCTTCACCTTGCCCCTTCTCCTTGTGGAAAATTGTTAATGACTGGCGTTGTAAAAAAGCTAAAAATAGATGAACACCTGGCGTTTGATTACGGGCGAGATGGCGGAATGAGCCCATCCCAGAAGATGTTTGTCCAAATCTGTGTCACGAAGAATTACAGTTTAGCAAGGGACAAAAGCGACAAACGGGAAAATTATTCCTCTTTTGTTTCAGGTTACGCACCCCCCCCCCCCCCCTCTCCTGTTTCTACCAGACCTGAACCGTCAACATTGTCATGGAGAATTTAACGCCTTCATTAAGGATTGGACGGGCAGATAACATTACCTCCTCCTCCCCCTAACCCAAATTTCAGTCACGTCAACAAACCCCCACCAACTCTGGACATTTTTCAGTGGACGGCAAAGGTACTACCTCTTAACATAATTTATGTTAATTAGGGAGTCCCGGGGATGTTTGCAAAATAGAACAATACTAAGGCGCAGTCACCACAGATGAACTGACGGAACAGGATGTGGGGCCAGTTCTGCTATTTTGTGTTGTGGTGTTGTGTTTTCGTTTAAATTCATAATAGCATTTGGTGAGTTGAAAATCATATTTATAACCTTAAGAACTAGTACATCTGAATTTATAGTAGTTTCTTTATGAAGCTATAGAGTAGTCACAGGAAGATAATATGTAATTATTTCTTCAACTCAATGAGATAGTGACTGAATTTTGTTCTTGTTCTGTTCATACGATATGTGAGAGATAAACTTTACTAGCTCTAGTCATTCAGATTTTCCGTGTGTGGTTATGTTTCCATAGGAACTATCAAGAGGCTATTCTATAATATCACCTGTAGTTTTTATAGATGACACTTTCCTTGTAAATCTCTAATAATTTCTTTGTCTCTATATTCAGAGGAGACTATGTTTCTTTGTATGTGTATTCTTGTATGGATAATTAATAGTGAAATTATTTATAAATGTATACATGAATATAGGATTACTGTGCATTTATACAGGAAAGCGGAGCACTGCCAAGACGGAGAAATGGCATCACCCTTGCTGATGTCCACCAGATATTCTCGGCGCTAGAACTTTGAAAGAACGAGAATGATTCATCTTCATAAGGCACGAGTGAGAGATACATATCATGTCAAGATAAAAGAGGAAGGGCTGCATCAGATGTTAGAGAGATGAGGCCCAACAGGGCCAGGTCGGGCTGACCTGCTCTTGGGTAATCATCTCTTCACCTTCTCTCTCTCTCTCTCTCTCTCTCTCTCTCTCTCTCTCTCTCTCTCTCTCTCTCTCTCTCTCTTTGTTGTTGTTGTTAATGTTCGGTGATTGTTGTCTTTTCTTTTGTACTTGTTTCTATGGGTATGACTATATTGTTTGGCACGTATTGTCTACAGAGACCGGTGGTTACTTCATTGGGCTGAAAAGGTCGTTATCAGGCTGAAAATTGGAATATATTCCAGAATACTGTATATTATCTACAAGAAAGTCAGAGTCATTTATGAGAGATGACTCGGATTAGCCTTGTTATTGTGCCAGGAATGAAATTCTCTTTAAGCCTCATTGACGTCTCAGATTTTCACAGCATCTTCAGCATATGATAACTAGCTAACCACCAAGTTGGTATCCTTTGTGTTTTTTTTTTTTATTGAGTGTCGTGCCAACAAGAGAAATACTTATTACATCAGAGTTGACAGTTTTTAGGTCCATACCATATGGACATTCTCCAGATATGTTTGTGAAGATATCCTAGATATTCACCATGGACATTTTGCAGTGTTATTTAAGACCATGGACTTTTCCCAGTGTTAGTTAAGAAGATGGACTGTTCCCGGTGTTATTGGAAAACATGGACTTTTCTTCGGGTGCTGTAGAAAATAGAAATTTATCGCAGGACTTTAAATATGAACCAGCATAGTTTTGTGGTTTTAAGAGGTGTTAGTTAATTCTTTCGCCGCGCAAGCACCTGAACAGTAATTAACATACCTGATATAATTAATATATCTTTTAATAAGATGTTATTGTATTTGTTTGGTGTGCTTTTGTAATATCATGCTATATCACATGAACATACACGCAGGAGCCCTCCCCCTTTATTTATCCCAATAGACTGTTATAATATATAAGCAAGAATTGTTTCTTTGATTGTTACCGGGTGTTTTACATTCATATATGTAATTTCATTTGTAATAAGTTCAAATGGACATCATCAAAATGGAACAAAAAGTGGCAAGACAATCACCAGGACTTTTAGCATTCACAGAGGAGTGTCCTCTCTGAGGTTCAGTAGCGGTCTTGTGCTCCATTGGCCTTCTGTGAGAACACCTAACTATCTAATCTGTGTCCGCACCTAGGGAGTCTTATTGAGCCGTTTCGGGTGTTCTTATATCAGGAGGGCTTTTTGAACTGGGAATCTATCTCCAATTTATGTTCTACACGCCACAATCACTAACAGCACACGACATGAACTAAAAGAAGAACAAGAGATAGAAGGCTGTGAGCAGAAGACATGATCACCAACAGCACACGACATGGGCTAAACGAAGAAGACGAGACAGAAGCTGGGAACATATATGGTCACCAACAGCACACGACATGGACTAAAAGAAGAACAAGAGACAGAAGCTGTCAACAGACATGATCAGCAACAGCACACGACATGGACTATAATAAGAACAAGAGACAGAAGGCTGTGAACAGACATGATCACCAACAGCACGCGACGTGTACTAAAAGAGGAACAAGAGACAGAAGGCTGTTAACAGACAGTCACCACCAGCACACGACATGGACTATAATAAGAACAAGAGACAGAAGGCTGTGAACAGACATGATCACCAACAGCACGGGACGTGGACTAAAAGAGGAACAAGAGACAGAAGGCTGTTAACAGACAGTCACCACCAGCACACGACATAGACTACAAGAAGAAGACAATCAGTGTTTAGTTTAATCGACGGATCAACATCACGGCACACGGAAGGGTGTAACCCATAAGTGCTCCGTTCTACTCCTAACTCAAGTCTGAGTCCGGAGAATCTCAGCTCAGTGCAAGAACTCCGTAGCAGAGGCGAGGATCCTGAAATACTTTGGGTAGATTTTAAAATCGAACTTGTGCCCTGGCAGCGCCGTTAGGCTACTCTTTTTCGATTTCCAACTTCCAAGGGATTTTTTACGCGCGCAACATTACACACGGGAGTCTTGCTACCCAGAGACCAGGGGAGATTTTGTTACTAGAAGTCCACGTGAAAAATTCACCGGCCCTCACCGGGGCTTGAACCCGGGACCTCCAGCACTCGAGGTGGACGCCATACCTCGAGACCACTCAACCCCCTAGAAGACAATCAATAATCCAGGATACACCTGCTAGTTCAATCACGCCGAACAAGATAGTGGTGATAGCAACACATAAACATAATAACTACAGTCCATGCAAGTTTATGATTTGTTATCAAAGCAAAATACATGTCCTCTGTTAGTAACGTGAATGTTCATTGCAAGGCTTTCTTGTTAACAAACTGATTTCTTCTTCAACGTAAAAATGCACGCTATGTGATTTATACATTCCTGATTTGTTTACTTCTTTTCATGCTCAAGCAGAAATATGAAATCAAAACAATTTAAGGCACGAAATAAGAGGAATAAAATAATAGCAGAGAACATTGGTTTTTAACAACAGCAATAGCCGGGAGAGGATTGTTAAGATGCATTTAATCTAACCACGCAAACAATCAATCAAAGATGGAAGTGCAGGCGTAAAAACTATCACTTCCATAAACCAGCTTCTACGCAGACTCGGGCTCGATTGCTTTTTTTTTTTTTTTTCAAAGGGGAAAGAAAGGCAAGTTTTCCAGAGGAAGAAGATAATGTAAAGAAAGCTTGTAAGGGAGGAATAAGAATGGAAGATGAGACATTTGTTTGGAAGCATGAAGGAGAATGCGCGTGGCAGCGAGAGATCTGAACATGACAAAATGGAAATGCTAAAGACTTTTTTTTGTAATATAAGGTAATTAAATACGAGAAAACTGAAGAGGAACTCCAGAGATGAGGGAGATGGGAAAAGAACAGAAACAATGATCGACAACAATTAAATTTTATCATTTTTAAAGTTGCAACAACAGTGAGGCGATTTCATTTCTTCTTTGAGGCTGTGCCCACCAACTTCATCAACTCTAGCAATTTGGAAAATAAGAACAGACTGTACAATTAAGACCATGTATATGATGGACAGAGGGAATAACATAATTCTTGGGAATCTCCATATATGAAGCATATAAACGGGCACTCTCCCACTGTTTAATGCTTCAAATGGACACCGCAAGCTATAAGAGTAACAAGATGAGAAGAGATGAGGTGAGATGAGATGAGATGAGATGAGATGATGTACATTTAAGCGAAGCTGTTGAAATACCACCATGTTGTAGAAATGAGCACAGCAGTCTCGACACACGAAAAGTAACCCATTTTTGAATAAGGAAGACACAAACCATAGAATGTACGATTTATTGCCTGGCATATTTCGCTGCATCTCGTCAGGTACATACTGCAGACGTCACACATCAGTAGAGTAAAATAACTAGATACATCGTTCAAGATGAAATATACACATGTTCGCACAGTAATATCAATTGTTTACCATGGTAACTTTGCTTGCTTGCTTGTGTTCGCTAGCTGTGAACTCCAGCGTGAAGTCCTGTATGTCGGATGGTGACATCCTATTGTCCAACATCAGTGTGATGTCATACCGGACCTGAGGTTTGCGTGAGTATCCGTTGTCCAATGTCTGGCTTATTGGTGTGCAGACTGGTGGTTCCTCGCCATGCAGGCAGATACTCTCAGGCTTCGGAGGACATGGTAACTTTAAATTGACTACCATGTCCTTCTGTTTGCATAAAATTGGCCAATGCAGATGAATTATTAGGGCTTCTGCAAACTAACAAACGACTATTTTGTGTATGAAACAACACGCGAAAAGCGCTGTCTCTATCAATGACATGAATGATTTCCAAGACATGACGTGCAATGGACGATGCTGGAAGTTTATATTTGTGGTGTGTCAGTCTTCCAATGATCCCATCGCCGTGTGTAATATCTTGTCAACCCAGTTTGATACGTGTTCAACAACCCGGCTGTGTAGCAATTCACATGCAGGTGCGAGTCTACCTACATAGGCAGAACAGAGCGGCAGCTACACAGCAAATATATTCCCTGTCTCGTGTCTGGGCAATCATGAAATAGCGTAAATCAAGACGTGTTCCTGGCGGTCAACAGATGCAAATAATGACTGCTTCAACAGTCAATATGAACATGGATTAGGCAGTGACACATAAAAATTTACCAACCAGTGACAGATACATAGGAAGAGATGTAATGCTAGCAACATCTTGCTGAGGAAGTACAGAATCTGGCAATCATGCCAGGTCTGCATAGTTTGTCTATATCCCTTCGTGGCGATCAAGCAACACTGGTTGTGTTATAGGGTGCGGACTTATTACCACCACTGTTAATGTGTAATCATCTCGGATTAGTTTTTTTTTCCAGATCTGCAGAGAGATGCCAGTTTTTCAGCCCACACATCCGGTGTTCAGAAAAATAAGGTTTGTATACGCTTGCATCTTTCAAGTTTGTGAGAAAAAATTAAGATATTTTGTGCAGCTTCGTCATTCTGCCAAGCGATGGAAAGTAAATGCCAGCATACAATGACAGATAATCAGGAAACAGCGGTTGAGAGAGCTCATTCTCTGCCTAGTGTACTAGAGGCATGATGACTTGGACATGATGAAGCGATGTCGTCCAGAGCTGCAAGTTTATTAGTATGGTTGTATTTGTAGCACAATCCAGGCTGTAATTCGGTAGTTTGCTACTTGCATTATGTGTTTGTCGTGTCTTCAATCACAGTTGAACCTCACCTCATAGCTCTGACTGTTGTTCTGCTTATTCATGCTGTGTAGTCATCCGGGGGTGGTGAAATATTTAGTATTAGAAATTATCGTTTCACATAAAAATAAAGTAAGAATTGGCTTGATTATATCTGCCCATGAGACAACCATGCAGCAATTCATCCAATGTTGAGTTAATGTTGCCTTTTGTTGTATGTAACAGCAATGTAAAATAGTGTTTGCCTGCTACTACTATACATACCACTACTGCTACTACTATTATTACTACTACCACCACCACCACCACCACTACTACTACTACTACTACTACTACTACTACTACTACTACTACTACTACTACTACTACTACTACTACTACTACTACTACTACTGCTACTACTCCTGCTGCTACTGCTGCTGCTGCTGCTGCTGCTGCTGATGATGATGATGATGATGATGATGATGATGATGATGATGATGATGATGATGATGATGATGATGATGATGATGATGATGCAGCTTCCGCTGTTGCTGCTTCTACTACTTCTACTATTACTACTACTAATTAAGAAACAAATATGCTTGTGCTCCATTCAGCTATCGTTCTGTTGGCGTGTTAGATTTGAGGCCATTATAGTGTGCCTTTTCCGCATTTGCTTTCGGCTGCTGGCTACCAGATTGGGTACTGCGTTAACATCGGACATGAGCACCGAGACATGGTGGTCAAACAAGCATACAGAGCCAGACAAACATGTCTAGCATCATGTGCATCAACACGGAGCTGCAGACAAGAATGATCACTGCTCACATCTGGTGCGTGGCTCCCTCAGTAGTGCAGTTACTAGCACATATTCTGTACATAAACATCACAGAATCCGAATTGTATGAGAGAAACTAAGTCTGATACTTGCAGGATAGAATATTTACGCAAAGAACATGGAATTTAATCTAAAGGAGTGAAAGTAAGTGCGGAATTTGGGGAATAATATTTCCTGTGGAAATGTGGTTTCTGAGGAAAATGCAAAGAATACCATGGACAGACAGAAAAACCAAGATCCCAGACACTGAAGTCCTAGAAAGAGCGTCCATGCCCAGTATCCACACTCTACTAATGAAGAATCAGATTCGCTGGGCTGGTCACTTGACTCGCATGCCAGATCACAGACTCCCTAAACGAATTTTTTTACGGCGAGATGCGTTGTGGTAAACGCTCCCAAGGCGGCCAGAGGAAACGCTTTAAAGACACTGAAAATCTCACTGAATGCTTTTGGAATTCATCATGACACCTGGGAGACTGCAGCCAGAGACCGAAATTCGTGGCGTGCATCATTACGCAAGCGTGCAGTCACTTGTGAGGCAACCAGGACTGCAAGAGCTGTGAAGAAAAGACAGAACTGAAAAACCACTGCAGGAAATCCTCCTCCAGAAACGTCAAGCATTCTTTGTCCACATTGTTAAAGAACATTTCGAGCCGAAATAGGCCTTATCAGCCATCTTAGAACTCACGGCTCCATACTTTCAACCCCACTGGATGAAATGAATGGTCATCATCATTCTTGATGGACAAACGACACAACACATACTGAATACGGATATGGTGTGGAAAACGGGATATATGCATACATACGCGCATGCGTGTTTACTATGCATATAACGCGGGAGCACATACAGGACTGCGTTAGTACACCCTGTTACATATTTACAAGGTAAAGTTTGTTTTTTTGGTTTCTTTTTTTTGCATATCCTTTACAGGACATCGCTGTCAACAGCAGCATCTTTCAGCTGTCTGTTGATTTCTTGGCAAGATTACGCTCAGTAGTTTGCCATTGCTTTCTGAGCGGCCGGCTCAGTGTCCCGCAAGTCACCAGCGGGGGTCGAACCGCTCCCAGTTCTCTCCAGCTACGAGACTCTGCGTGATAAACGGGATTACGGAGAAAGTGTTGTAACCCCTCAGCCAGAGAGACCGGCAAGGTAAAGATACTATAGATATATAGGAGGTCTGCGTGGTCTCGAGGTATGGTGTCCACCTTGAGTGCTGGAGGTCCCGGGTTCAAGCCCCGGTGATGCCGGGATTTTTTCTCGTGGACTTCTAGTAATAAATTTCCCCTGGTCTCTGGGTAGTGAGATCGGACGCCCGTGTGTATTGTTGCGCACGTAAAAAATCCCTTGGCAGTTGGAAATCGAAAAAGAGTAGCCTAACGGTGCTGCCCGGGCAAAATTTCGAGTTAAAAATCTACCCAAAGTATTTTCAGGATCCTCGGCGGTGCTACGGAGTTCGTGCACTGAGCTGAGTTTCTCCAGACTCAGATTTGAGTTAGGAGGAGAACGGAGCACTTATGGGTTGCACCCGTGTGCCGTGATGTTGATCCATCGACTAAACAAACTAAGCAAACAGAAACTATAGTCAGAGACGTACAGAATTTTCTCTATTGCATAACGAATCGCGTAGAGCTTCTGGTGCAGTAAAAACAAACTTTACGTTGTTGTCGATAAATAACCGGTCGATTAATACGCCAAATCCAGTTATGGTGCACAGATGTGTCATTGACAGGACACTGGGGAGACATCACTAAAATAAAACTGTCAGTGCGGTATTCTAGTTCAGGGTTGACCGACGCCCGACGTCACAGAGCATGGCAAACCAGGTCGTGGCTAAGGTCCCAAGAAGACTATCGATAATGACAGCAGCCTACTGTGAACTGCAACTTCCCTTTATGCTATTTCTAGGGACTAGTCCTGTTTGTATTTGAGTTTGCATAACCGATTCTCACGCTCACCCAGATACACATAGACAGACAGTTTGGTCAAGCCCCAAAATATAGTCCTGATAATTATTCTGAGATTCACGAGTGTCCTGAATTTGTGGTACTACCTCAGTCACTTGGCTCAACGAGACAGTTTTCCAACAAACACAAACATAACTATAATGCTACAAAGACAACAGGGGGCTAGTAGGAACCGCAAAACAACTTTAATCACAAAAAATATACCGCAGCGTTATTTCGCATATCCCACTACCCAGCTGGCTGGAGAAACACTCCATGTAAAGTAATAAGATGAATGCTCGACCTCCCTTTGATAACCTACAGGACTACAGAGCCACGTATTTTATCGACCAATGTGAACTCAGTGTGTGATAAGTAAATGTCACATCGGACGCCGTTACTTCCAATAATACATCCTGACACTCAGGTTCAGCTGGGATACCTGGAAGCACGGGCCAATTGTAAGAACATGTCTCTCCTCCACTAGGATACCAGCACATTGCAAGCCTGCTAGCCACTGTGCCACCGCGGCTGCCAAAATAGTGTTTTTTTTTGTTTGTTTTTTTGCATATCCTTTACAGGACATCGCTATCAACATCAACATCTTGTGGTAGAGAGGCTAAAATAACAATAGTAACCTTCTGCAGCGCAAATACACCACACACAAAGACAACTACTGTAGTAAACATTATTGTGTGTTTGTTGTATGCATTACTGTGTATTTGTTGTAAAGTTTTACTGTACATTTTGTTGTAGGTGTTACAGTGCATTATTTGTAACTAATTGTGTGTATTTATTGCAAGTATCACTGTGTTTTGTAAGAATTAATGTGCATTTGTTGTAATTATTACTGTGTATTTGTTGTAAGTATTACTGGTGTATTAAGGTGGGCCAAGACAGTCCCATAATGGTGGAAGTGTGATGTGTCTCTCTCAACGTCTGTTATGACTTAGTGAGCAGGAGTTCGAGAAAACTATCCACCCAGAAGTTTTCTTACAAGAGACTCTATAACAGATCGCACACTGACACTGAACGCGTATACAGCATATATGAGAGCTGTTGGCCAATGTGGGCAATCATGGGTATCCAGCAACTTGTGCACCAGTGTTGAACAGTGATACTGTCGTCATGAGAACAACTCATCAAACACGCATGTTCGTGTGTTGCAATTAGTCCCCACACTTATTTCCTTTTACAGCACTCTAATCTGTATACTGGTTTTATTGCAAATGTGGTCTTGCGTAGCCAGATTAGGCCACATTAGACAGCCAGAGATTGTTGCTTCTTCTTCCTGTGCATTTTGCTTTCCTTGACTTCCTGTCTGGTACTGTCTAACAATGGCGAGTTCTCTCCAATTTTAACCAAAGGGCATCAAAACTGCCCCAAATGTGACAAACTTCAGCGTCACTGTCTCGTGAATTGGGCCAAATCTGGGATAATCTCCGTACAATTTTCGACTAGGAAGAACAAAAAGCCTCGAGCACACAAAATGTGTAACCACGGAATTTAAAGCTGTTGGCTCCTCAAACATCTTGGCCAACATTGTACATTGAAGCTGAAGGACAAGGCCCGGAAAATGTGACTATCGGTTTTTGAGTTCTAGTCTCCAAATACGCGGGGAACGTTCGGAGAAGTAGGTGCTGGCCAGATTTAGCGCATGGAAGTGTACATACAAGGGCAAGTTAATAAGCAAGTCACAAATGGCTGTAGAAAAATACCTGAATATGATAACAACTTGAAACCAGATTATTTTTATACATACATTGTCCCTATATTTTTCAAAATAATTTCCACCAACAATGATGCACTTATCCAATCGTTTTAATCAGTCCTCCCAAATCGGCTTGCATAGAACGAGTGCGTGCTATATATATATATATTGATATACAGCCATCAGGATGTTTTTCAGCCTGACTGCTCATTGTCCACGCTTCACATCCATATAATATATATAGAGTGCTATATATATATATATATATATATATATATGTCTCTGTGTGTGTGTGTTTGTGTGTGTGTGTGTGTGTGTGGCCGGTCTCCCTGGCCTAGGCGTTAACGACTTTCTTCGTAATTCCGTATATCCAAGCGAGGAACGCTATCACGCGAGCTTCACAAACACACACACACACACACACACACACACACACACACACATATGTGATTATATGTGTGGCCGAGTGGTTAGAACGCCGGTCTCTCATTCGGGAGACCCGGATTCGATCCCTCGGTAAGGTGTGGGATTTTTTTCTGTCGGGGGCAAAAAGAAAATCCTAACCTGCACAGTTCGCGGCGACTGTACTAGCCATGCGGCCTTAATTCCTCAGGCTCAAAGACCCCTCTGCCATACACCGCAAGGTACTATATTGGAAGTAAATGACAGTTATATATATATATATATATATATGTGTGTGTGTGTGTGTGTGTGTGTGTGTGTATGTGTGTGTGTTTGTGTGTGCGTGTGTGACTGCACCTGTATTCGTCTCCAGTCGTCTTAACTTGTCTTGCCACTGGATTCAGATGGACTCAGGCGATAGAGTGTGGTCAACGAATTGCGCAACCCTTCCTCACTTTAATCCAAGTCATCGCGCAAGTCATTCTTCATCCAACTTCATCTATCACCTTCAAGCCCTGTGGCGATGGGCGAGCGGCGAAGCGGCAGGCATGGGTACACTGGCAGCCGTAGTCGCAGACCTGCACACAGGCGGCTCACGCCATAGGGTCGTCTTCTACTGACCGGAGCAGCAGTGGGATTCGGCAGCCCCCTGAGCGACTGAGCAGCCCACTTTAGGAAAACACTGCTCACCTCCATAGCATGAAGGAAGGAGCTAGAAAAGGTGCCCTAAATATTGTCTGCTCCATCATTACCTAACCAGCTAGCCGCGGTTGGTGGATACCCTATACTGCGGTCGACAAACAACTAAAGTAAAAACAGGTAAAGCAAAAAAAAGCATACCGTATTCCCTTACCTATCGGAACATGGAATGTACGCACCCTACTTGATAGAGACGGCGTGTCGGGCCCAGAGAGAAGAACAGCACTGATTGGGAGAGGGTTGGGCAAGTACATCGACATTGCAGCCTTGAGCGAGACACGCCTTGCAGAAAGAAGGCCAAATCTGTGAAGTAGGTGCCGGCTACACATTCTTCTGGAGTGGAAGGAAAAGCGAAGAAAGACGCCAATCCGGTGTGGGATTTGCCATTAAGTCGGCCCTGGATGGGAAACTAGCTGAATTTCCGAAGGCTATAAATGACAGGCATATGACCATTAAGTTAGCCTTGCTAAAAGGAAAGAGGCATGCAATCATCGTGAGTGTCTACGCACCAATCATGACCAATGAAGATGACGTCAAAAACTAGTTCTATGAGAACCTGCACAACGTATTAACATCTGCTTCCAAAGGAGACAAACTTATACTCCTTGCGGACTTCAGTGCCAGAGTCGGCAATGACACCGCCTCTTGGAGTGGCATCATTGGAAAGTACAGAGTCGGAAATTGTAACAGCAATGGACTCCTCCTCCTTCAGACCTGTGCCGAACACGATCTCCTGATCACCAACACAATTTTCCGTCTTCCCACGAGAAATAGGACATCGTGGAAGCACCCTCGCTCGAAACACTGGCACCTTATTTACTATGACATCGTGAGGAGGAGTGACAGACAAGACGTTCGAGTGACAAATTCCATGTGTGGTGCCGAATGTTGGACAGACCATCGTCTGATTATTTCAACAACAACAAAATAAATAAATATGCACATCAAACCACCTAAGGAGTAAATATGCAAATAAAAAAGAAAAAAAAAAAAGAAAAACGAACTAGATGTCACCCGCCTAAACAGTAAAACAAAACGCAGCTGTCATTTGAAAATATGCCTGATGACTGCCTCAAACCCAGTGCCGCAGCTAAACAAGACGCGAAAACAGAGTGGATAGCCCTAAGGGACAAAATTTACAACACTGCTAAGGAAATCCTGGATCCAGCCACCTGGAAGCATAACGACTGGTTTGATGAACATTCCGAAGATATCAACCAATTGCTGGCCGAGAAACACCGTTTCCACATGTCATATTTGAACGACCCAAAGTAACATTAAAAAACATAATATGCCTTCATTAACATCCGGAGAGTAGTGCAGCAGAAACGTCGGCACAAGCGGGACACCTGGCTGAGCAACTAAGCTGATGAAATAATTCAAGGCTTTGCTGACAGCCATGATATGAAAAGCTTCTACGCATCACCGAGGGCGGTCTATGTTCTACATAACCAGGCATAGTTCCTCTCCTTAGTGCAGATGGGGAAACATTGGTCACCGATAAGAAAGAAATCCTTCAACGCTGGGAAGAGCATTTTAGCAACATGTTAAATGAACCTCCTCCATCGGTGATGAAACCATTAACTGCCTTCTTCAAGTCCCCACTACCGATACTGTTGCTGACGGCCAACCATACTGGAAGTAAACAAAACCATCCAGCAACTTTCCAGCGGCAAGGCTCCTGGTCTTGACTCCATTCTGGCAGAGATATACAAAGCAGATGGACCGGTTCTAATAGAGCAGCTTCGTCACGTCATTATAAACATATGGGTGAACGAGACCATGTCTCAAGATTTCAAGGACACGTCAATATTCCACCTTTACAAACGTAAAGGAAACCGCCAATCACGTGACAACCACCGAGGTATCGCCTTGCTCTCAACTGCAGGGAAGATACTCGCCAGTATTCTTCTCAATCGCCTCACAGCACATATCGACTAAGATCTTTTTCCTGAGAGTCAGTGTGGCTTCAAAAAAGAACGAGGAACTGTTGACATGATTTTCGCTGCAAGGCAGCTGAAGGTGAAATGTCAGGAACAGAACTCCGAAATGTTCTCCACTTTCATTGATCTTACCAAGGCTTTTGATACAGTCAGAAGAGACAGGCTGTGGAAGAACATGGCGAAATATGGCTGTCCACAAACGTTTGTGGTTTCTGAGGAAAATGCAAAAAATACCATGGACAGACAGAAAAACCAATGACCAAGTACTACAGGAGACAAATGAAAATCGTAGACTTATTAGAGAAATTAGACGAAGACAGTCAAAATTTTTTGGACATTTTATGAGAAGAAATAGATTGAAGATCTTATTGACAACTGGCAAGATCGAGGGGAACAGACCAAGAGGAAGACCGAGAGGAAAATACCTGGATGGCTTGGCCACGTTGCATGGACGAGACAGGAACACTGAGCTGATCCACGACTCTGGTGATCGAGTGAAATGGCGAATCATGACCGCCCACGCTTTTCGGCATGGCACATTATCTCTCTCTCTCTTTCTCTCTCTCTCTCTCTCTCTCTCTCTCTCTCTCTCTATATATATATATATATATATATATATATATATATATATATATATATATATATATCTATATATATTATATATATATATATTGGGTTTCCAGCATATGTGATCAACTTGGATGAATTATTATATCAGCAGGTCCGCATAGTCGAATGGGTAAGAACACGTATTCTTAAACATCCGTTTTGCTGATGTCGCGGTAAGCCGTTCAACTCCTACATCGGATATCTTTACTAAATTGTTGACCTGTCGTCCTTGACTTGGGGACGTAAATTACACGTACCTCTGAAGTCGGATTGAGTTCGCCTGATGGCGAGTGGCACTGTTAAAATTGAAGGCTAATCGACACGCAAAATTCAGTCCATCACTACTATAAATAGTGTGTATGGACTACGCCTGAGTTCAAAGCGAGCGAGCGCAAAAAAAAATAATAAAAATGATATCAAGAGCAGCAAGCAGTTGTCAAAGTATCCGGTAGAACAGCAAATATGTTTGAGGTACAAAGAGGAGTAACACAGAGTTACATTCTCTCTGTATACCTGTTCAATGTGTATGCTTCTAATTTATACGTCAAGAAGAAGGATGTCAATAAACAAACATTTTGACCATTCATAACTGGTGGAAATTAAACGCAAGAAATGAGATATGCAGGTGACTTTTCCTTTATTCAAGCTGTCCTAAAGAATTAGATGTGTTAAACCTAATTGTCAAAACATTGGGTGAAGATCAATATCTTTATTTTTCTTCTGAACTTAGAAAAAGTAAACATAATGTCCATTGGTAAAACTACGTGTCATTTACCTATCTGAATGTTTCCTAGATGTTCACCCACACAGTCCACGAAAATACAGTTCATCGCTGATGGCAGTGGCAGTCAACCAGAAACCCAGCTGCCACGCATTTCTGCATAAGGCAAAAACCGGTCAACTCTGGGACATAGCCACCTGCCATCACTCCGAACATGCAGTCACGTTCCAAAAAATCTCAGGCAGATTCAAAAGCATTTCACACGAAACTCACAGCTCACAGTGTCGCGCCACGCACTCACTCAGTAGCAGGGCGACGGAACCATCAAGCCTCCTTAGTCGCCTCTTACGACATGCGTGGTAGACTGCAGTGTTGCTATTCTTTGCTTCCCTTATGGGCCCCGGCAACACACGGGAAACTCTCTCTCTCTCTCTCAGCCGTAAGCAGATAGAAGGATGGAAAGTGTCTCAACACATGCCGCTATGTGGCAGAAAGGATACAGAATGAAGATATGCGCATTATTCTTGGATGTACAAGTGATACAGCATGCAGGGCGGGCGCTACCTTCTTGATTTTCCAACCATTGAAGAGAGAATACAAGTTTGCAGGGCACGCGCCTACCTCAGAATTAACGCAAACACACAACATCCACTGCATAGTGAAATTAGGAAGGTGAAGGGCAGCAGGTTAAAAAGAGGACGGTCGTGGATGGGTCAAGCCGAAGACATTCTTCAACAGGTGTGTTCACTTGAGGACTTAGAACCTGGCGAGGAGTGGTTACAAATGCCAACAGATTTCACGTCCTTTTCAGTTTGCATCCAACTAGACAGAAAATGCAGACAAGAAAATCCGGCTGCTGTGGAGGCGAAAGTACAAGCGTTGATTTTCGAGAATTCGCAAGACGGTGATGCTGCCATTTACACAGATGGGTCGGTCGTCCGACATGTGAGAAGCTCATGGGCCTTTACGGCTCAGGCCAGAGGGAGAATTGTGAAGGAGGACTCTGATGCTTTTGCTGAGACCACAAGTAGCCTGACTATGGAAGTCACGGCAGTAAGTAAAGCAATAACATGGCTCGAGACACAGACATTCACAAGGGCATGTTTCCTTAGCGACTCAATGAGCATGCTTAAGAGGATAGAGATGGGGTGGATCCGAAGAGAATAGTTGCTGTCTCTGGAGCGGTCTCGGCTGTCAAAGATTAGTTTCATCTTCGTGCCAGGGCATGCGGGAGTACAAGGAAATGAGCGGGCTGACAAGCTCGCAGCTAAGGCTACTGTGGAAGGCGGACGCGCCATGGACCGGGCTGACATTCTTAATGCTCAACGAGAAATAAGACTTTTGCGAGAACCAAGTGATGACTGTGAATCTACAACCATGGCCAGACTGCGAGAAAAGCAAATTAAAAGAGGGGCGGCCAAACAAGAACACTACGCAGGAAGCCAAAGAAGATTGATAAACCAACACAGAACAGGTGTCGTTAGCCGCAACACGCTGCGGGAATTGCTGAGGAGGGGATTAGAGCACTTATGGACTGAATGGTTCGATGTGCAGCGAGGATGATCTGTCGACTAACTAACTTGGCAACGGTGCTCGATCAAATTCCACTCCAATTGTGGAGTCACAATTTGGTTACAGATGATATGTCTATACCTTCCGCTGGGCGGGGCCTATCACGTCTGGTCTATCGTCAAGGTTACACCAAGGTTAGCAGCAAGACCGACAGTTACTGCTAATCTGTTACTGTGTAATTGTGCTCATACATGGGGATCTTGTATTTATTGACATTCGTCATCATGAAGTGCCTTTACATTATGTCAGATACTCTTTACACCAATGTCAGTCCGAGCATTTGTGACATGTCGTTGTACTCGTATATAGTCATGTGTGTGTGGCCTGTTTTATTTTAATTTTTTCATAATATGTATGTTTTTACTGGTCAATGTTTAGAAGTAACGTCGTCTTTGCGATGACTGTAGCATGAGAGGTTTATGACACTAAAACTGTTTGTTATCCAATATGATCATCCGTAACAGACTGCTTTATCAATAACCTCACGTGAGTGCTACTTTTAGTCATGCATTGATATGTAGAAACATCATCATCATCATCATCATCATCATCATCATCATCATCATCATCATCACCCAGTGCTTTGCCGGATATCATGTTTCAAATAGAGTTTCAATCACTTTGTCAAAAGCCACAAGTTGAGTGACTGGAGCTTATCGGGAAGTGTATGTATGCATTATTCCCATAGTCTACAAGGGACCCGCTCATCGTGACAGTCAAAGCTCTGACCTTCTGTCCATGACTTCAGGCTGTGTACGTGGCCAAAATCAAATCTTATAGATGGGTTACAACTGACTCAAGCCACCACTGCCTGCACGGCAGTACACATAACCAAGAAAAACTTCAGAAAGAGGAGCATGTCAAAGATGACAGTAGCTGACACGAATTGGACACTTGGTCATACTTATCTGGAGCTGAGTAAGTCCGCAGTAGTCAGGACACAACTAATCATCATCACACCACGAGTATGTCTGATTCTACAGCAACCGACAAGTCTGCACGGCGGAGAGTAGGGAGCTATACACAGCATTGACGAGACTTCACTATGCGGCCGGTGGGAGGACAGAATGGTAGTTAACATAAGAGTGAGAGGTAAAACTGTCGCAGACGAGAGAGGGGGCCTATGATAGACAACATCTACGATAAGAGTGGGGGAGGAGACAATTAAAAACTTCCAGTGTAGTATCACGTTAGACACTACTGTAGGAATGCGAAATCGCAGTCATTCACATATACTAAGTGGCTGCATAATGAGGAAGCTGGTTAGTCTCCGCCTGAGTCGTCTGGTTTGCAACATCATGTTCTGTCATCTCTGACTTCTTGCCACATCATGTTCTGACATCTCTGACTTCTAGCCACATCAGGTTCTGACATTTCTGACTTCTCCGGCTCTCACGTGATCAGTCTGGGAACACCCCATAACCGAGACGGCCCACATCCCGTTGCGCTTCAGCATTGAAGCCCAGCCACAGCGCCTGTCTGGCCATGCGGCGGTTGAACTCAGTCTATAGTGTGTCCACATTTGTTTGCCTTCATTCACGATCAATTATTTTGAAAACTGTCTGTTGCATCGTTATGAAATTTTTCCAGCCGTCTTACATTTACCCCCACCCAAGGAATATGTCTTTGATAGGTCCAAAAACAACTTAAATCATTGAAAGTGGCAACATTCCTCTGATGTTTTGCTGAACACCTAGTGATTTCTTGCTAACAAAGTTATTTTTACGGTAATGGGAGACCTGCAAATTATGATGACACACAAAGGCGTATCCGGATTCGTATGGGAGTGGGTGCAATGAAAGAACTAGCATAAAATCGACAGGGTCGGCTGCATTGCACCGGGTTTTTATCCATATGGCTCAGTTTCTTTCCGCAGCGCGGAAAGCGTCGCACAAAGCACGAACTCTGTAGCTCCAGCGACGACCCTCGGGAGTCTCCGAAAAATGCACTCGTGAAATGAAGGACGCGGTCCAGAATCGAACATACAACCTTCGGAACCCGAGTCAGACGGCTTGACCACTTCACCACGGAGAATCCCGAGAGGGGGGCAATGTGTAATATTAGTAAAGGCAGAGAATTTACAGAGGCACGGGGTAAATAATTTGTAAATTAACAGGAAAGTAGAAGGAATATATTTCTTACCTTATTTTTCATTTCCTTCTTGTTTCTTCAGCTGATGCTCATGCTGTAATGTTTACGGCCTGCAATTCGTCTGAATAGTTGGAGCAAAATATCCCAGTAAGTGTGTACGTAGATTAAGGTCTGCGATCTGCTCAGACCTTAATCTGTGTCGGACGATTTCAGTAGGTTGACGATTGCTTTCGGTTGCATAAAATTCAATCCATCCTTTCTCCAATAGTCCTCTTCCTCTTTCAACACATGGTCCTGACGTTTTTTCCAGTAACTTTTATCAATATTTAATAGCGCGGACAGACAGACAGACAGACAGACAGACAGACAGACAGACAGACAGACAGACAGAAAGGTAGGTAAGTAGGTAGGTAGGCAGAAAGGTAGGTGGGTGGGTTGGTGGGTGGATGGCTGGCTGGCTGGCTGGCTGGCTGGCTGACTGGGTGGGTGGGTGGGTCGGTCGGTCGGTCGGTGGGTCGGTCGGTGGGCCGGTCGGTGGGTGGGTGGGTGGGTGGGTGGGAGGGTCGGTCGGTCGGTCGGCCGGCCGGCAGGCAGGCAGGCAGGCAGTCAGGCAGACAGACAGACAGACAGACAGGTAGATTAGATAGATAGACAGACAGACAGACAGACAGACAGACAGACAGACAGACAGACAGACAGACAGACAGACAGACAGACAGACAGACAGACAGACAGACAGACAGACAGACAGACAGACAGACAGACAGACAGACAGACAGACAGACAGACAGACAGACAGACAGACAGACAGACAGACAGACAGACAGACAGACAGACAGACAGACAGACAGACAGACAGATAGATAGATAGATAGATAGATAGATAGATAGATAGATAGATAGATAGATAGATAGATAGATAGATAGATAGATAGATAGATAGATAGATAGATAGATAGATAGATAGATAGATAGATAGATAGATAGATAGATCCCCGTCAGAAGCCGGGCCTTGTCAGCTATAGTATGTCCACATTTGTTTGCCGCAATATAAACATCAATATCTCAGGAACCAACTGAGGGAAAATTATGAAATTTAGTATATAACCTTATCATTATGTCCACCCAACAAAAAAATTTTTGTTCTGGAGATTTTACAGCAGATTTTAAAGTTTGTTTATCTGAGATATATAATTTACGGTTCTGACATGAAATTCATAATTTTAAATGTATTACAGCGTAGCCAGACAATCAGGGCTCAATGTTGAATATTGTACGTGTTTTCACAGGATTGGCCTTTTGCCAACCCCCCGCGTTGTTCAAACTAAGACTGTTCAGAGGTGTCTTAAAATGTAGGTTATTTCATGAAACCTGATTAATATGTTTTTTTTTTGGTTTTTTTTTAAAATCTTATCACTTATCGCTAACATTGAAATGTGTGAATATTTTTCAATGAGCTTTAATGCGAAATTGTACACTTCAAACAATCGCTATGAAGTTGTACACATATTTTTGTCAAGAAGCTGATCGCAAGAAACTGTTTTATACTATTACAAATTCCGAAAAAAGAACAATGCATGCATTGGGCTTGCGTAAACGGGCATTTTGTCAAAGGGTGCAAGAATCTGGAATTAAACCACCACGCAATAACCAATCGGTAGGTAGAAATATTATTGTAGACAGTTTTGACAAAGATGTCATAAGGCGAGCTATTATAAAAATGCTTTAAAAAGTCGCTTGATATACGACAGGGTCGACTTCATTGCACCGCGTTCTATCCCATATGGTAAGGCCTCTTTCCGCAGCGCGGAAAGCATCACACAAAGCACGAACTCCGCAGCTCTAGCGACGACCCACAGAAGTCTCCGAAAAATTTAACTCGTGAACTGGAATCGAACCCACGACGTTTGGAGCCGGAGTCAAAAGGCTTGACCACTTCGCCACAGAGACTCCTAAAATTATAAAAATTTTGGATTTTATATCCAGGATTATCCAGCATTATAAAAAATGCTGGATGCCAAAGAAACAGTGACTGTAAGAAAACTTAGGGTTTGGTTCTGAAAGAACAATAACATAGAGCTATCCAAAACAACTTTGTGGAAAATTATAAGGACATTATCTTCACTATTTGAAAGTACAAGGGCGGTAGAAATAATCTTTGCGAGCAACCGCATTTAGGAGCCATGAGAAGCAGATACCTACGTGAAATAAGGGGAATGAGCAAAGAAAATTATGGCATAGTGTGTTTGGATGAAATGTGGATCAATGCGCACCACAAAAGTGATAAGGAATGGCAACCAGTGGATGGACAGATAAAGCGATATGTGCCCAGTAGTATAGGACAGCTTTTGGTCATGGCCCATGCTGGTAATACGCATAATGGCTTGCAACAGGATGCTGGGCTCGTATTCGTATCAAAGCATACAGACAATAGGGATTATCATAATAAGATTAATGGTAATGTATTTAGAGATTGGCTCGAGAATACTATATAATAATATCTGTCTGTCTGTCTGTCTGTCTGTCTGTCTGTCTGTCTGTCTGTCTGTCTGTCTGTCTGTCTGTCTGTCTGTCTGTCTGTCTGTCTGTCCGTCCGTCAATCCGTCCGTCTGTCTGTCTGTCTGTCTGTCTGTCTGTCTGTCACGAAGACTCACAGCGGGTCTGTCACCCATGTGTACATGTGAACAAACTACACAGACAGCTGAACAGATCCTTAAAAATGGAAACATGATGACTAAATTGCGGTATCATTTCTGGTCACTCCATACGCACATTAACACACAGCTATTTCGAAGCTTTCACGAGCTCAATATAAAAAGCTAAATGCATCCTAGTAACATGAATACTTGTGTACAATCATTAACCAGCAGCTGAAGAAACAAGAAGGAAATGAAAAATAAGGTAAGAAATATATTCCTTCTACTTTCCTGTCAATTTACACATTATTTACCCCATACCTCTGTACATTCTCTGTCTTTACTAATATTACACATTGCACCCCTCTCGGGAATCTCCGTGGTGAAGTGGTCAAGCCGTCTGACTCGGACTCCGAGTATGTTCGATTCCTTCATTTCACGAGTGCATTTTTTCGGAGACTCCCGAGGGTCGTCGCTGGAGATACGGAGTTCGTGCTTTGTGCCACGATTTCCGCCCTGCGGAAAGAGACTGAGCCATATGGGATAAAAACCCGGTGTAATGCTACTTTAAGCTACTTTTTTTTATTGCACCCACTCCCATACGAACCTGGCTACGCCTTGTACTTGTGTCTTTACCAGAAATAACGTGGTTTACTGTAAGACTAGTTTTTTTTAGAGTGAAGTCACTACATTTCCCCCAAAACATCAAAGAAATGTTGCCGCTTTCAATGATTTAAGTTGCTTTTGGACCTATCAAAGACATATTCCTTGGGTAGGGGTAAATATAAGACGGGTGGAAAAATTTCATAACGATGCAAAAGACAGTTTTCAAAATAATTTATCGTGAATGAAGGCAAACAAATGTGGACATACTATAGTTTACTTATATAATCACGTTTCATGAAAGAACCCCCATTTGGAGACACCTCTGAATCTTCGCGCTGTTTGTTTCAAAACGGAAATCACGTGAACATTAAAAAAAAATGTGGTGACATGTCTTGGTGAAGCTGTAATACTGTTAAAATGATGGACGTAATCTCTAATTCGTAATTTATATACCCCATATAATCAAACTGTGAAATCTGCTGTAAAATCTTCAGAACAAAATTTTTTATGTTGGGTGGACATAATGACAAGGTTATATACTAAATCTCATCATTTTCCCTCAGTTGGTTACTGAGATATTGAATTTTATATTGAGGCAACAAAAAAACAAAAAAAACACACACTATAGTCAAACCGAACTACCTGGATTTAAGTCCTTCGCAGACGATATGAAAGCAGTTGGCTTTACGTTGATTTCTACAATGGAATGAGAGTCCGCCATTCAGAAGCAATGGCAAAGTACTATAGTCCATTGACATTTGGTTGCCTCAATATAAAAATCAATATCTCAGTAGCAACTCAGGGAAAATAATTAGATGTGGCATATAACCTTATCATTATGTCCACCCAACAAAAACAAAAAAAAAGATTGTTTTGGAGATTGTGCAGCATATTTCAATGTTGTTGTTGTTTTTTTTTTTTTATTAATATGCAGGTATATAATTTACGGCTCAGAAATTAAGTGCATATTATAAAATGTATTACATCTTCACCCGTAGATTCGTAGACTTAGATGGATAGGACACGTTAGGAGGATGGATGATGGTAGAATACAAAAGGACATCTTTTTTTATGAATTACAGATGGGTAGGAGATCTCAGGATCGGCCTTTACTACGATACAAAGAAGTGTGTAAGCAGGACATGATTGATACAGGCATTGATAATGCACACTGGGAGCAAGTCGCCGCTGAACGTGTTGCATGGTGGGCAACTATCAGAAATGGAATAAAGACAAAGGAGAAAATGATAGCAGATAAAGCACATACAAAGCGTGAGAGACGTAAGATGGTGCATGATGGTGGAAATGACTATGTTTTCACATGCATCCACTGTGGACAAACATTTACAGCACTAATTGGCCTTCTTAGTCAAGAAGCTGATCGCAGGAAACTGTCTCATACTATTACATACAAATTCCAAGAAAAGAATAGTGCATGCATTGGGTTTGAATAAAAGGTTATTTCGTCGATGGGTGCAAGACTCTGGAATAAAACCACCACGCTGTAAGCAAACGGTAGATATTATAGAAAGGCAGTTGTAGACAGCTTTGACAAGGATGTCATAAGGCGAGCTATTATAAAAATGCTGGATATCAAAGAAACACTGACTGTAAGAAAACTTAGAGTTTGGTTGAGAAAGAACAATGACATAGAGCTATGTAAAACAACTTTGTGGAAAATTATAAGGACATTAGGTTTCACTTTTAGAAAGTACAATCGAGGTAGAAATATCGATTGCGAGCAACGGCATTTAGGAGCCACGAGAAGCAGATACCTACGTGAAAAAAGGGACATTCGTAAAGAAAATTATGACATAGTGTATTTGGATGAAACCTGGATCAATGCGCACCACACGAATTAAAAGGAATGGCAATCGGTGGATGGAAAGATAAAATAATATGTGCCCAGTATTAAAGGACAGCGTTTGGTCATAGCCCATGCGAGTGTGTGAGGGATGTGTGTGTTAGGGGTATGTGTGTGTGGTTGGGGGTGTTTGATTGGGTGGGTGGAGCACGTGTGTGTGGGCGAGTTTGTGTGGGTTGGGGTATGTGTGAGTGGGGAGTTGTGTGTGGCTGGGGATGTTTCTGTGGGTGGGTGCGAGATGTATGGGTTGGTGAGGGGATGTGTGAGTGGGTGGTGGGTGGGGGTGTGTGTATGGGTGGGTTATGTGAGAGTGGGTGAGGGATGTGTGTGTGTGGGTTGGTGTGGGATGTCTGTGTTGGAGGGTGGATGTGCCACATAACATGATAATATGCATTGTTTATGCTTAAAACATTCATTTGACAATGTTTTTCCCCCAGGTGAATGTATCATGCACTGTTGATGAACGAAAGATGAGTGATTGGAAGGGCCGAATGTAAGACAGGCCTACGTGAACTATTTGTAACACTTTTAAAATAAAGTTGAGTTCAATTCAATTACTACAGAATGCTGGACTGGTGTTCGTATGAAAGCATACAGACCACATGGATTATCGTAATGAGATGAATGGTAATGTATTTAGAGATTGGCTCGAGAATACAGTGCTTCCATCCCTAGACAGGCCGTCTTGTCTAATTATGGACAATGCATCATATCACAATGTTGATTGCCCAAGAAGACAAAATACCTACGGTATCGAACACAGAAGAAGCAATAAAATATGGCTCCGAAGGGAAAACATACCATTTCCAGAAACATATTTCAAGCTAGAGTTGTTGTCCCTTGTAAAACAGGCGCAAACATGCAAGAAATATCAAATCGACAAGTTGATAGAAGAGCAAGGCCATAGGTGCTTGAGACTTCCGCCGTACCTTTCTCATTTAAAACCTATAGAACTTGTGTGGGCTAAAATTAAAGGACATTTGGTAGCTAACATTACTACATTCAAATTGTCTGACGTCAAGATACTACCCCAGTCCGTGCTATTAAATATTGATAAAAGTTAGTGGAAATAAATGTGAGAACCATGTGTTGAAAGAGGAAGATGACTATTGGACAAAGGATGGATTGAATTTTATGCAACCGAAAGCAGTCATCAACCTACTGGAATCGTGCGACACAGATTACGGTCTGGGCAGATCGCAGACATTAATCCACATGCACATCTAATGGGATATTTTTGCTTCAACTATTCAGAAGAAGAATTGCAGGCCCTTAACATTACAACATCGGCACAAACAATACAACTTGGCAATGGCAACTGTTTGTATTCCACAGTGAAGAATTTTCAGTTCCGTAAGCTCTCAACGGTGACAAACAATTGGCATTGAAAAAAAAAAACCAAACGCATTGAATACCAACTGAAGAGTAATATTGCTGTGGGAACTGACATATTGTGGCATAAAAAGAAACATGAGAATATACACGTTGTCAAATGAGGGGACAACAGACGAACATACGAATCAATCTATAACTTCAATGAAAAGAGGACCGACATCCTGACCGTTAAGAAGAAAGAAGCCCACCACAGAGACATGTACAGCTTTACTCGCCGTGCAAAATAGTGTCATGTTCCGTCTCAGCAGAGCAGACATTGCACCCACTCCCAATACAAATCTGGATACGCCTTGTGTCGTCACCTGAACTGTTGGGCATTACTTTAAAACAAGTTTGTTAGCGTTAATTCACTAGTTTTTCGTCAAAACATCAAAGAAATGTCGCCGCTTTCCATGATTTAAGTTGCTTTTGGACCTATCAAATACATATTCTCTGGGTGGGGGAAAATATAAGACGGCAGGATTAATTTCTTAATGATGCAAGACAGTTTTCACAAACATTGATCGTGAATGCGGGCAACATTCCTGAATGGACTATAGAAGTAAATATGCCTAGAAAATCACAAACAGCCAACAATACTGAGGTTGACTGCAAACTCCTGGAAAAAGGATACGCAACTAACTTTAACATAAATTCAGTAAGCAATCGGGCTAATTAATATGTCACGACCGACGGTCATTCACAAATACAAACATGCACACACGTTACACACACACACACACACACACACACACACACACACACACCACACACACACACACACACACACACACCATGGGCACCTTGCGCTACACGCTCTATGCACGGACACTGACACACACAGACAGGCAGGCAGACACGCAGACACGTAAACACATTTACACACACTCACACCTACCTACCTACCTACCCAAATACACGTGCGTATGCTCGCGCGCACACACACACACACACACACACACACATATATATATTCACGACTCTGGTGATCGAGTGAAATGGCGAGTCATGACCGGCCACGCTTTCCGGCATGGCACATGATATATATATATATATATATATATATATATATATATATATATATATATATATATATATATATATATATATATATATATATATATATACACCGACAGACACACACACATATACCAACAGAGACACACATAGACACATACACATATACCGACTGAGACACACAGAGACACACACACACATATCGACAGAGACACGCATAGACACACACACACACACACACACACATATACCGACACACAGCGACACACACACATATACCGACAGACAGGCAGGCAGACAGGCAGGCAGGCAGTCAGGCACCCACCCACGCGCACACATGCATGGACTGACGGATGGATGGACGGATGGACGGACGGATGGGCTTCGGACGGCACGCGAACGGACGGACGGACGGGCGGACACAGACAGACAGGCAGGCCGGCCGGCCGACCGACTGACCGACCGACCGACCGACCGACCGACCGACCGACCGACAGACAGACAGACAGACAGACAGACAGACAGACAGACAGACAGACAGACAGACAGACGGACGGACGGACGGACGGACGGACATAAGTGCTCCACCGACTGACTGAAGGATGGACAGGAGAGCCGGCAGACACTCTGATGTGATACTCGGACACTACCAGCTGCTGAGTCACATATCAGGAACACAACTTAAAGTTAACTGCCGTATAATACCTCATTGTTGTTTCCTTATTATTTTATCTGTAATGTTAAACCATGTGGAATTGAATGGAAAACAAAACGAACCGAGTTTGCAAAAGTTGTGTTCAACAAGAACAAGAATGACCTTATTGGTTGCGATTGAACGTCATGGAGTGTAATGTATGCCATACATTGTTGGAACACCCTGACGCACAAGATTCTGAATAATTGCCTACCAAAAACTGAACATCAGACGCCTCAAAAATAATGCTTAGGATTATTCAGCGAAGAATGGAAAGCCAAACGAACGTCAGTTGGCATCGCAATTTTGAAAGGAAACTATAGATGCAATTGGTGGGTTGAGATAATTAGCAGGAATCACGATTTCAGATGGAAGAATTTCATCTGCCCACATCATTGACCATGAAAATACCGATCTTAGAACACACATTTTAAGATCTTGGAACAGGGAATGAAACTTGTCTATGTGTATGTTATATCAATTCGTTTTATCGTTATATCAATAATGTACTGTCGATTAAAGAGAGACAAGCGGATCCAATGCAGGTTAGACCGGAATGAACTAGGCGTGTCAGCTAACCCAGCACTTGTTAATGCATACTAAAGTGTGATGGTGACACAAGCAATTGGCATATGCACATGTAGAGCTATTATCAAGGAATAGATCAGAACAAATTAGGAGAGTACCATTTTCAGATGACCAGGCCATAAAAGACGAAACAGAAGTCACTAAAGAAATCATGCAGCAAATGTGACACAACTCCCAGAATATGCGATATTAAAATAAATACTCATACATTTACAGTCACTGAAGTTCTGGACAATATGTAACACGTAAATCGAGGACTAATTTACCATCATTGAGGTTGAATGGTATATGGTCAAGTTTACTTGTAACAAAAAGTCGCTTAAAAGTCGACAGGGTCGACTTCATCGCACCGGGTTTTATCCCATATGGCTCGGTCTCTTTCCGCAACGCGGAAAGCGTCGCACAAAGCACGAACTCCGAAGCTTTTAGCGACGACCCACAGGAGTCTCCATAACATTTAACTCGTAAACCGAAGGGTGCGGCCCGGAATCGAACCCACAACCTTCGGAGCACGAGTCAATAGTATATGGTCAAGTTAACTTGTAACAATGTGTAACAACAGTATATCGTCAAGTTAACTTGTAACAATGTGTAACAATGGTATATGATCAAGTTAACTTGTAACAATGTGTAACAATGGTATATGGTTAAGTTAACATGTAACACTGTGTAACAATGGTATATGGTCAAATTAACTTGTAACAATGTGTAACAATGGTATATGATCAAGTTAACTTGTAACAATGTGTAACAATGGTATATGATCAAGTTAACTTGTAACAATGTGTAACAATGGTATATGATCAAGTTAACTTGTAACAATGTGTAACAATGGTATATGATCAAGTTAACTTGTAACAATGTGTAACAATGGTATATGGTTAAGTTAACATGTAACACTGTGTAACAATGGTATATGGTCAAATTAACTTGTAACAATGTGTAGCAATAGTATATGGTCAAGTTAACATGTAACAATGTGTAACAATGGTATATGATCAAGTTAACTTGTAACAATGTGTAACAATGGTATATGGTTAAGTTAACATGTAACACTGTGTAACAATGGTATATGGTCAAGATAACTTGTAACAATGTGTAACAATGGTATAATGTCTAGTTAATTTGTAACAATGTGTAACAATGGTATATGGTCATGTTAACTTGTAACAATGTGTCCTCAAGAAGTTGCCAGCTATGGGCCTGTCACGTGATAGGACCATCACATGGCGTAGGCCTGAATGTGTGGATGTATAGGTGGCCAGCCTTTCCCTCACTTAGCGAGACGACGACCCTGGCTTTCAACCCCCGTCAGACCTCGCTCATGACATCATCAACGCAACTCTCTTTCAACTACGCTAAAGCGCCCTCTAAAACATGGCCGTTGAAGACACTTCTATAAGTGGTGTCTAGCTGGCCGTGCTTGGAAGTCCACTACGTTGAAGACACTTCTATAGGTGGTGTCTAGCTGGCCGTGCTTGGAAGTCCACTAGTTCCTTCAGCACAAAGCTTTTGTCATTTGGATGTTCAACTTCTGGTGTGCTGTAGTTTTGACAGTTTGTGTTGTCCTTATTTTTAAATTCTTAATTCCACTTCTTTCCTTTGCCTTCTCGATGTATCAATCAGTCTCTGTATTGACTCTCACTACTCTAATAGCGGAGGTGGAGACAGCGCAGTTGCCAGCACGCCTGTCTGCCGGCTCGTTTGGTCATGTATTCGAATCCACATCCAGGCCGGATATTTATTTTAAACCTGACATGGACTGAGCCTCGTTTGAGCCTGGGTTGAGCCTGGGCTGAGCCTGGGTTGAGTCTGAGTTGAGCCTGGGCTGAGCCTGGGTTAAGCCTGGGTTGAGCCTGGGTTGAGCGTGAGTTGAGCCTGGGCTGAGCCTGGGTTGAGCCTGGGTTGAGCCTGGGTGGAGCCTGGGTTGAGCCTGGACTGAGCCTAGACTGAGCCTGGGTTGAGCCTGGGTTGAGTCTGAGTTGAGCCTGGGTGGAGCCTGGGTTGAGCCTGGACTGAGCCTGGACTGAGCCTGGGTTGAGCCTGGGCTGAGCCTGGGTTGAGCACGGGCTGAGCCTGGGTTGAGCCTGGGTTGAGCTCGGACTGAGCCTGGGTTGAGCCTGGGTAGAGGATGGGCTGAGCCTCGTTTGAGCCTGGGTTTAGCCTGGATTGAGTCCGGGCTGAGCCTGGGTTGAGCCTGGGTTGAGAATGGGCTGAGCCTGGGTTGAGCCTGGTTTGAACCTGGGCTGAGCCTGGGCTGAGCATGGTTTGAGCCTGGGTTGAGCCTTGTTTCAGCCTAGGTTGAGCCTGTGTTAAGCCTGGGTTGAGCCTGGGTTGAGCTTGGGCTGAGCCTGGGCTGAGCCTGGGCTGAGCCTGGGTTGAGCCTGGGATGAGCCTGGGCTGAGCCTGGGTTGAGGCCGGTGCTGAGCCTGGGTGGAGCCTGGGTGGAGCCTGAGTGGAGCCTGGGTTGAGCCTGGGTTGAGTCTGGGTGGAGCCTGGGTTGAGCCTGGGTGGAGCCTGGGTTGAGCCTGGGTGGAGCCTGGGTGGAGCCTGAGTGGAGCCTGGGTTGAGCCTGGGTTGAGTCTGGGTGGAGCCTGGGTGGAGCCTGAGTGGAGCCTGGGTTGAGCCTGGGTTGAGCCTGGGTTGAGCCTGGGTGGAGCCTGGATGGAGCCTGGATGGAGCCTGAGTGGAGCCTGGGTTGAGCCTGGGTTGAGCCTGGGTTGAGCCTGGGTTGAGCCTGGGTGGAGCCAGAGTGGAGCCTGGGTTGAGCCTGGGTTGAGTCTGGGTGGAGCCTGGGTTGAGCCTGGGTGGAGCCTGGGTTGAGCCAGTCTAAAATGTGTAACAGAAAATAATCTGGGAGGTAAAAGTGGTTGGTTGACAATTATCACATGGCACATCGAGTGGCGATGGGTCAAACATACTCAGGCTAGCACCATATACCCAACACAACTCAGTGCCTGGAGAGAGTCATTTATATCGTTTTCCAATTACAGATTCAGTGTTTGATAAGCCTTCAGGAAAGGCAGCCGGCTGCACTGATGGCCTCGTGATCCTGTTGTCAGTCTAACTTGGTTATCGTATTAAAAACATTAATGACAAAATTGTTCACTAAATCGTTAGTTATCACATTTACTGTGTTATGTTTCTCCGCGTTTACCATTCCCCTTCTTCTCTGGCTTTTCATCCCCCAACACAGCATAAGCGCTCAACTGACTCACGCCAAGCCCTCCCGTCCTTTCCGTATTCTGCAGTCCCGCCCCTTCCCTTACAACCCAAAGTACTCCCGATACAATTGATCTCTGTCTCTAGTTCTGGCCTCCGTGTGCTTTGGATCTCCCTCTTGTTCTTTTGCCTTGTGGTTTTGTTGTTGACCTGTGATCCATCTGTCTTGACGCTCTAGCTGTGCAAACTATTGAAATACTGAAATGATAACGCTTAGCTCCCACACTGCTACTATGAAGTCCCACGGCTATAAGCTAATCTACACAGTAACAGCGTCTGCTTATTCCAAGTGCATACCGTTATATTCAATGTTGCTAATTCAGTGCAACTACAACTAAAAACCACGGCACGTCTGTATATATCTTTGCTGAAACACTTTGCCTCTACGATGAGAGTACTTATCTAAAGTACTGTTAACTACTCGAAGCTAACATTAGACCCACAATAAGCTATTGACGACATATGTTATCTGTGTTAAATAAACATGTATTGTTATCTTGTCGGACAAAGCTACTTTCAGAATTCCATTTCACAAACATTCTGATGGGAAGACAAATGTAATTAAGGTAATTAACGATACAGCCGGCTATTTTGAAGTTTCTATCTTATTGTTGACATCGTCATGTGATCATTGTTCAACGGGCGCTTACGTGCGTGCTGGTGACACGCCAAACACGGAGCTCATTCTTGCCATCATTAACGAGCCAATACAGTGTTAGCCCCTCGACTCTGCCACAAACGAAGACGGCCAGGGTTCCGGAGTACAAGTGCATTAGTAATTGTAACATTCTTAAACCCGCTAACGAATAACAAAAACTCTTAAATTAAACCGGCGATTGTGATCCGGTCGCTTGTTAATTTAGCAATTTGAAAGGGAAGAAAGATTACAAGAAAAAAGGCGGGAAGCAGGGGGAATAAGCCTATGAACATAAAATATTAGTGTTGAACAATTCTTGAACACAATCTACAGAGAATGTCAGTGCTTGGGCGGTATCGATATGGAGACTTGGACGGTTAAGGAGAGCTTGTTTTTGTAGACAACTCTCAGTGTAAGCAAATGTTTAGTGTCTACACTTTGATGCACACGTACTATTTGTCAGTGACAGACATTGTTTACCTCTGTGTCAACAATTGCAGTTCCCAGCAAATCAAATGAAGCAATAATTGAAATACACGTCACTATGTATTCCCCCCCTCTATTACCGAGTGTTAACTCTAGAATCGATGTGCACTGAGTAGAACTGTATAGAACATAGATCTGAGCTTTCTAATCAATTTTTACAGAAATCAGTGAAACCGCCCGCCTTGTGACAGTGCGACAGATACAACATCAATAATATTTTACTGAACGCTTTACTTTCTTGCTTCCTTCGCTAATGAACCTTGATTCTTTGCCCGATTGCAAGTCTGCAATTTTCTCCGTTCCATTGCTGGTCTCTCCATTGTTAATGATCGAAAATAAAAGGGGATTTAGCCAGACTCGCAATTTACCTCCCCTGCTATCTTTGTCGGATAGCGTGTCCAGAGCACGGTTAATGAGGGGAGGGCTGTGTCTCCATCTCTAATTTGTACATTACCGTAAAGCGGACCATTGTCGAGAATTAAGTACATCGTTGTTCGTCCCATAGGGGTTATTGTGCATTTTTTGTCGTGTGTGTGTATATGCGTGTGTGTTTTTGTTACATATACAGGCTGATTGTCGATGAAAAGACAACCGACCACTAACTGGAAATAATGTCCCTAATTTGACATCGCTGCTTTCTCCCCCCGTCTCTTCCCCCTTTCTGTCCTGATTAAGCTAAAAGGGTTTTGAAGAGGATGTGGGCTGGCGGGTGCGTTCTCCTCTTGGCGACCTTATAATATTGATATTCATTGTCTTGAGAGAATTGCGCCCATATTGTCCAGTGATTTGTGTGTGTCAAGAATACTACAATTCCTTGTCAGTGTTTGCATATCTTAGTAATTAATCAAACCTAGTAATTATACAAGTTAATAATAAAAGAACTTTGTAATTATAGAACTGACTAACTGTAGAAAAAGAATTATAGAACTTGATAATTAAAGAAAGTATTAACAATAAAACTAAATAATTATAGAACAAAAGACTAGTGGGGTCTAGTGTTTGTTAGTAAACAAGTGACACATAGACTAAGACAAACATATGAATGTCAGTGTGACCCTGGCTGCGGACTGGAGACGTCAAAGTGAGAAAGGTACAAGACGACCTGGTAACGTATAAGTTGAAAACAAATGTGAAAGCAAATATAATGAAAACAAGTGAGCCGACGTAGGCAGGATCAAAGTAACCAGTGCTTGCATACAAACTATACAATCAAAATGTACACAAAATAGATGAACATGTTGAGATATTGTGGTTGCCCGCCTTGAATAATTCTTCTCTGACAGTGTCAGGCGCACGCTGCTGGGCGCTGTCTGCGAGGCCTTCTTTCAACATGTGAAGCAGGTTTCGGGTGGTGATTCATCGGATCAACACACAATACAACGTATATCTTTACCGTCAAATCAAGTCTGCAGGATAATGTGCACATACATAAATAACACCAAATAATTAGAAAACAAAATCGTACTCACCAAAGAGCTCATGCAAAATGGGGTATAATGAGCATGCGGAGGGAGAGAGAGAGAGAGAGAGAGAGAGAGAGAGAGGAGAGAGAGAGAGAGAGAGAGAGAGGCAGAGAGACAAAGAGACAAAGAGACAGAGATGTGAAAAAGTTTGACGTAGTTTTTTGTTTAAAGTAGTCTTATAACGCCGGTCTCTCTGGCCGAGGGGTTACAACACTTTCTCCGTAATCCCGTTTGTCACGCAGAGTCTGGTAGCGGGCGAGAGCTGGGAGCGGTTCGATCCCCGCTGGTGACTTGCGGGATACCTGAGCCGGCCGCTCAGAAAGCAATGGCAAACTACTGAGCGTAATCTTGCCAAGAAATCAACAGACAGCTGAAAGATGCTGCTGTTGACAGCGATGTCCTGTAAAGGATATGCGAATAAAAAAATTTAAAAAAGTCTTATAACAGACACGGCTGTTGGCATGTCAAATGGTAGGCTTCCAAATGTTCTAGACTGTGATCTATGAGATGGGGCGGGCAGTCTCTGCCCTCGACACATTTCCTCGTAGACAATTTTCAGATACCTCTGAATGTCTGGCACCCATGTTTTGTTTATTTTTTTTGTTCATTCTCTCTCTTTGAACAACGTAGTCTATACACATGTACTACTTCCAGTACACTTGGCTGATTTGTGCATGTGGATTAGCTTTCCTAGTTACTAGTGTTATTCGCCAAAGCAAACTATATAAACGTCTCAATGTGCAAGTATCGAATCAATTGTGGGAAGTGGAAACTAGCACACAAGTTAGTGAGGAAGATTGCCATTGTAGCCAAACACATTCAGCGGGTGTTGTGAGAGTGTGCGGACAGCTAGCGTTGACATGCGAACATGCAGAATCCACAGACAGTACACAGCCAGAGAACAAATACGAGACACAGACCTTAAGCCGGTCCATTCTCCCAATTTGAACAAGCTCTGTCATAATTCCGTTGAACGACACAAAAGAATGTATATCGTGTGCTCTAAACATTCTCAATAGTCCCTCTGTAGGCACAGCCCCTATCACGAGCTAATAGAAACATAGGGGAACACTGTTCGTCTCTGTCGACGAGCAAATAATCGAGGGTAAGTTAATAAGTAAGTCACACATATTTGTAGAAAAATAACTAAATATGATAACAACTTGAAACCAGTTTATTTGTATTCTTACATTGTCCCTTTATTTCTCAACATAATTTCCACCACCATTGATGCACTTATCCCATCGTTTTATCAGTCGCCCCCCCCCCCCCCCCCCCCCCCCCCAAACCGGCCGCATAGAACTGTGTGCTTTGTTTTCTAAACCACGTTTTCAATTCACATTCAACTTCGGCGTCATTCGAAAAATGTCTCACGCCAAGGTGGGTCTTCAGTGGACTTATCCTCCAGCGATTTTAAGTAAAGCGGTGCATAGTGTGAACTGTGCAGGTTAGGATTTTCTTTTTCCTGGGACAATGTATGTATACAAATAACCTGGTTTCAAGTTGTAATCATATTTAGCTATTTTTCTACAAATATGTGTGACTTACTTATTAACTTACACTCGTTCAAGTATGTGAACAGTGTTCGTCTCTGTCCACTGGCTAATATACAAGTATGTGAACACTGTTCCCCTCTGTCCACTAGCTAATATACAACTATGTGAACACTGTTCCCCTCTGTCCACTACCTAATATACAAGTATGTGAACACTGTTCCCCTCTGTCCACTAGCTAATATACAAGTATGTGAACACTGTTCCCCTCTGTTCACTAGCTATTATACAAGTATGTGAACACTGCTCCCCTCTGTCCACTAGCTAATATACAAGTATGTGAACTCTGTTCCCCTCTGTCCACTAGCTAATATACAAGTATGTGAACTCTGTTCGTCTCTGTCCACTAGTTAATATACAACTATGTGAACACTGTTCACCTCTGTCCACTAGCTAATATACAACTATGTGAACACTGTTCCCCTCTGTCCACTAGCTAATATACAACTATGTGAACACTGTTCCCCTCTGTCCGCTAGCTAATATACAACTATGTGAACACTGTTCCCCTCTGTCCACTAGCTAATATACAACTATGTGAACGCTGTTCACCTCTGTCCGCTAGCTAATATACAACTATGTGAACACTGTTCCCCTCTGTCCGCTAGCTAATATACAACTATGTGAACTCTGTTCGTCTCTGTCCACTAGCTAATATACAACTATGTGAACACTGTTCACCTCTGTCCGCTAGCTAATATACAACTATGTGAACACTGTTCCCCTCTGTCCGCTAGCTAATATACAACTATGTGAACGCTGTTCCCCTCTGTCCGCTAGCTAATATAAAAGTATGTGAACGCTGTTCCACTCTGTCCACTAGCTAATATACAACTATGTGAACACTGTTCCCCTCTGTCCACTAGCTAATATACATCTATGTGAACACTGTTCCCCTCTGTCCTCTAGCTAATATACAAGTATGTGAACTCTGTTCGTCTCTGTCCACTAGCTAATATACAACTATGTGAACTCTGTTCGTCTCTGTCCACTAGCTAATATACAACTATGTGAACACTGTTCACCTCTGTCCACTAGCTAATATACAACTATGTGAACACTGTTCCCCTCTGTCCACTAGCTAACATACAAGTATGTGAACACTGTTCCCCTCTGTCCACTAGCTAATATACAACTATGTGAACACTGTTCCCCTCTGTCCGCTAGCTAATATACAACTATGTGAACACTGTTCCCCTCTGTCCACTAGCTAATATACACCTATGTGAACACTGTTCCCCTCTGTCCACTAGCTAATATACAAGATGTGAACACTGTTCCCCTCTGTCCACTAGCTAATATACAACTATGTGAACACTGTTCCCCTCTGTCCGCTAGCTAATATACAACTATGTGAACGCTGTTCCCCTCTGTCCGCTAGCTAATATACAACTATGTGAATACTGTTCCCCTCTGTCCACTAGCTAATATACAACTATGTGAATACTGTCCCCTCTGTCCACTAGCTAATATACAACTATATGAATACTGTTCCCCTCTGTCCACTAGCTAATATACAACTATGTGAACACTGTTATCCTCTGTCCACTAGCTAATATACAACTGTGTGAACACTGTTCCCCTCTGTCCACTAGCTAATATACATCTATGTGAACACTGTTCCCCTCTGTCCACTAGCTAATATACAACTATATGAACACTGTTCCCCTCTGTCCACTAGCTAATATACAAATATGTGAACACTGTTCCCCTCTGTCCACTAGCTAATATACAACTATGTGAACACTGTTCCCCTCTGTCCACTAGCTAATATACAACTATGTGAACACTGTTCCCCTCTGTCCACTAGCTAATATACAACTATGTGAATACTGTTCCCCTCTGTCCACTAGCTAATATACAACTATGTGAATACTGTCCCCTCTGTCCACTAGCTAATATACAACTATATGAATACTGTTCCCCTCTGTCCACTAGCTAATATACAACTATGTGAACACTGTTATCCTCTGTCCACTAGCTAATATACAACTATGTGAACACTGTTACCCTCTGTCCACTAGCTAATATACAACTATGTGAACACTGTTCGTCTCTGGCCACTAGCTAATATACAAGTATGTGAACACTGTTCGTCTCTGTCCAGAAGCTAATATACAAGTATGTGAACACTGTTCCCCTCTGTCCACTAGCTAATATACAAGTATGTGAACACTGTTCGTCTCTGTCCAGAAGCTAATATACAAGTATGTGAACACTGTTCGTCTCTGTCCAGAAGCTAATATACAAGTATGTGAACACTGTTCGTCTCTGTCCAGAAGCTAATATACAAGTATGTGAACACTGTTCGTCTCTGTCCAGAAGCTAATATACAAGTATGTGAACACTGTTCGTCTCTGTCCAGAAGCTAATATCCAAGTATGTGAACACTGTTCGTCTCTGTCCACTAGCTAATATACAACTATGTGAACACTGTTCGCCTCTGTCCACTAGCTAATATACAACTATGTGAACACTGTTCCACTCTGTCCACTAGCTAATATACAACTATGTGAATACTGTTCCCTTCTGTCCACTAGCTAATATACAACTATGTGAACACTGTTCGTCTCTGTCCACTAGCTAATATACAACTATGTGAACACTGTTCCCCTCTGTCCGCTAGCTAATATACAACTATGTGAACACTGTTCCCCTTTTTCCACTAGCTAATATACAACTATGTGAACACTGTTCGTCTCTGTCAACTAGCTAATATACAACTATGTGAACACTGTTCCCCTTTGTCCACTAACTAATATACAACTATGTGAACACTGTTCCCCTCTGTCCACTAGATAATATACAACTATGTGAACACTGTTCCCCTCTGTCCACTAGCTAATATGCAACTATGTGAACACTGTTCCCCTCTGTCCACTAGCTAATATACAACTATGTGAACACTGTTCCCCTCTGTCCACTAGCTAATATACAGCTATGTGAACACTGTTCCCCTCTGTCCACTAGCTAATATCCAAGTATGTGAACACTGTTCGTCTCTGTCCACTAGCTAATATACAACTATGTGAATACTGTTCGTCTCTGTCCACTAGCTAATATGCAACTTTGTGAACTCTGTTCGTCTCTGTCCAATAGCTAATATACAACTATGTGAACACTGTTCCCTTCTGTCCACTAGCTAATATACAACTATGTGAACACTGTTCCCCTCTGTCCACTAGCTAATATACAACTATGTGAACACTGTTCCCCTCTGGCCACTAGCTAATATACAACTATGTGAACACTGTCCCCCTCTGTCCACTAGCTAACACACAACTATGTGAACACTGTTCCCCTCTGTCCACTAGCTAATATACAACTATGTGAACACTGTTCCCCTTTTTCCACTAGCTAATGTACAACTATGTGAACACTGTTCGTCTCTGTCTAATAGCTAATATGCAACTATGTGAACACTGTTCCCCTCTGTCCACTAGCTAATATACAAGTATGTGAACACTGTTCCCCTCTGTCCACTAGCTAATATACAACTATGTGAACACTGTTCCCCTCTGTCCACTAGCTAATATCCAAGTATGTGAACACTGTTCGTCTCTGTCCACTAGCTAATATACAACTATGTGAATACTGTTCGTCTCTGTCCACTAGCTAATATGCAACTATGTGATTACTGTTCCCCTCTGTCCACTAGCTAATATACAACTATGTGATTACTGTTCCCCTCTGTCCACTAGCTAATATACAAGTATGTGAACACTGTTCCCCTCTGTCCACTAGCTAATATACAACTTTGTGAACGTTGCTCGCGGTGATGTGGTCAGTGTCAGGCCGGCAGCCTTTACTTCCCACGACATTTCCTGGCATCAATTGTAGGGTGGGTCGACCTGGAAACCAGGTCAAGTTTACAAATCTGCCTCGATACGAATTCGAACCCACTGTCACTTGTTTAAATTCCAGAGAGAAGGTTGGACTCAACAAGCACATCTATAAAAATGATTATCTGTTGGGGTTATTGCCTGACTTGGGTCTACACTCCTCTCTTCTGTCTTCCCTTCCATATATCTACTTCTGTCACTCTCTCTCTTATTCTCTCAACACATACTCCGACAACATTTCCTTTCAACATATAATAAAAGATTTATTAATAAAGAAAACTATGTCCGGTGTGTGTATGGATATTGTCTGTGTAGTTGCTATTGTATTCTATGGTTGTGGACAGAATGAACTCAGAATGTCTATCAGCTGTATCTTCTCGCCAGTCATTCTTCACGATTACAGGACATCACATCAAACAGGACAGAGCTCACCCGGGATGATCCGTAGGCTTGAATCTGATGGTAAATCCGTTAGTGAAATGAAAACAAACTGTTCACCATTTAGTCACCGTATTGCTATAAAAGTCCCGTAAGTTTATGACTGTGCCCAAATCGGTTTCATGATATTAAGTATCCATCATCAAACAAGAAAACACCACATTGTCAATGTTCTTCCTATTGTCTATTATGATTATCACTATTGTCTTTGTCTATTCCTTCTATCCTATGTATGCAAGTCGTATGTAGGTTGAAGTCTCTGCTTGCCCCACCTTAACATCTGTTTCTGTTTAGTAGCCCCCGTGGTATATGCGTGTTAGCATACAGTCTTCTGTATTTTACTTGATGTTAGTATTTGTTCATCTGAACGAACTGTTTAGGTTCTTTCTGGATCTAAGTATGTACTTTATTGGTTCACGTAGAGTAGGTTTTTCTTTCTTCTCTAATGTCCCTAGAAACTGGGAACCTGTGGATGAATATAACAAGTCGAGTGGTAAGCGTCCGCCCCTTACTCCTAACTTATGCAAGTGTCCTTCTCCAGCCATAATGACAAGGCTTTCGAAGTCACCATCCGCATAAGACATAAGAATTCACCTCAGTCTAAAACACCCACTAATAATATGTAATGATAAAGGTAATACACGCTCATCTATATTCCTATTCTAAAACGATATTTTAATATACCTTATACACATCGATGTTCCTATATAGAATTAATGTAGATCCACGAATCGAAATTAATCCTCAGCCAAGCACTTTATCCCATTATAAAGGAGGATATTTCTTTTCATTACAGGACACATAATTCTATCTTTCCGTCCAGTTGGGGAACACACACTAAACTGACACAAAGACGTGGCCACTCTCTTTAGATCATCTTTGTCCCATCGTCCTTGACATTGCTGGACAAAGCAAATTCAGACTTCATTATCCCTTGTCAGTGGAAAATTTCTGATCTAGGCTTTTCCGTATATCCCTACCTCCAGAACGCAATAGACTGATCCATGATACTGTCTGTCTTTGTAGCAAACTAATTTTTCCACTCTCCAGGTCCCTTGTATTGTAGTCGACTCTCCCGCCTTGACCTATATACATATGCGCTGGTCAATCCGTTGTGTTTTATCCTTCTGTTTCATTAACCCTTCTACTCCCTGGGTATTCGCTGCATACAGTCGTCGATCTGGGATTCACTAACATGCAGCATTTCATGACATAGGCCCCCTCTTAAGAGATTAGACCGCGTCCAATCTTTCTCGCTGTAGGTTTGATTCCCATGATCCACAATCCTATTCTTCTTCCTCCGGAGCTGGATGTCTGGATATCAAATCCGCTCCTACATTCTCCTTACCAAGGATGTATTCCATTGTGAAGTCCAGTTGTAGCAACAACGTCCATCACATCCATCGTGCGTTGAGCTTCTACGAAGTAGCTATTAACACCACGTGTTGATGATATGATTGGATCCTCACATGCTCACTTCATTATCTAGTAGGCGCTCTAATTGACACCCTACTCTACTACTAACGACTGAAACTAGTGTTGGCTCCTCGCTCCTGTACGTCCAGTCGACCTACTTTCGACTTGCGTCAGCGACGGCTCACAATACAAACGGATTGTCCCATCCTGATTGTAACACTGCTTCCATGTCCTCTTGGTTTCCCCCGGCTTTTCCTCTGGGGATGTTCCGCCTCGTCCTCGTCGGACCGAGTCGTCTTTCCCAAACCTCCTGGGCTTTTGCTTCCAGGACCATCTTGGGCGATGTTGTATCTGGTCAGCCAATCTTGGTTGGAGTCCTGGGTAATTCTTGCCTTTCCCGACGTTACCCACCCCTTCTGAACTTGGTTACCGGTGAAACTTTCACTCTTGTCCTTTCCCTGACTTGTGATTTCCCTCCTCCTGTCGTTTGGTAAATCTGACCTATCACGTACTGTCCCATAGGCCCTCCTATGTTGTACTGGCGATCTCTGGTCTTCGTCTGGACTGATAACCTTTGTCCTAATGGCTGCCATCACCATAAAGTGCGAAGCTTTGCTCCCGGATCTCTCCCCATATTTCCTAATGAGATGTCTAGGGAGATTTTTCTTCTCTTCCCCGATCCGTATTTTGTAGATGTTCTTGGACACCACCTTTTCCACAGGATAAGGTCCTTTCCATCCTACTTGGAGTATATTGGTCTCTGCTGGACCCCACACTTCCACTTTGTCTTCCACTTTAAGAGCTAGTTTCCTCTTAATTCGCTTGTTGGGTGGTACTCTCTGGCACTCCGAACAAGACTTCACCCACCGGCGTACATCTCCGGTCATTCCTGGCCAGCAATAATGGCCGGATATTTGCTGCAAGGTCTCTCTGACATCCATATGTCGATTCTTGTCTATGATGTGTCCACTATGAAGAATATGAGGACGGTGGGTCTCTGGAACCACCCACTGCTCATGCAGGTTATCTCCCCTCCCAGCTCTCCGATAGAGTAGTTGATTCTTCAGAAAGTACTGTCCCCCGTTCTGGTGGCTCAGCACTTCTTTGCAGCTTCCTGTAGCAAGGATGCAACGTAGTATCCTTCCTCTGGGCAGTATGCAATTCTCCTATCTCCGAGTTGTCGCATAGTGTCTCTGCCTCTTTTTCCTCCCCTTGAGATACACTGACTACTGTTCCCTTGTGGGCTTGCTGTTTGGGCATCCCCAAAAAGACATATTTCGTGCCAATGATCATTGGAAATAAGGAGTCAGATAATACAGCAGCTGGAATAATGCCCGTGACGTACCTGGATTTAATCTCCACCTTGGCGATTGGCAGCGTCATGGTAACAGCACTCCTCATTGCCGGCTGTATTTCTATGGTCTCCCCTGTAAGTTGGTCTGGGCTTACCAAGCTGGCGTCCACCACCGCTTCCCCATCCAAACCTGTATCATAGAGACAAGCAACCTGCTGGCCATTGACTTCAATAAGTTCAACCACAGGTGGTCTCTCTTGGTCCTGAGTGTCTTTCATCTCCTTGACCGTTTCCTTGCCTTCCTCTTTTGATTCCTCGAGGTTGGTTATGCAATTGGCGTGTTTGGCCTTGCATCCTGCAGTCCACAATATTATGTGTTGTCGACTGGCAGTGTGTGCACTCTGTTCCCTTCCTAGGTTTCCGTGTGTCCTTTTTGTTCCTTTCTCCTTCGCCGACCTCAGCCTTGTCTGTGATCACCGATGTAGGAATCACCTTGCATGCTGCGAAGTAAGAACTTTTAGGTTTCGATCTGCAGTCTTTTGTGTTGTGGGATGCCGCCCTACAAAATGAACACCACCTTTCAGACCACTGTCGTTTCGCTTGAGAATTCGAGGTGCTCTGGTTTCCTACCTTCACCTTCTCTGAACTCTCCTCTGTGTGCTTTATATAAGGTTCCCCTTTTTCTCCTTCCCAGTTTTAGGTTTCTTTTTCTCTGTTTTCTCCTGACTTTTGGATTGTGTACTTAGTTCCTCCGTTTCACCATGTACTTCCACGAATCGTTCAGCCAGCTTATTCACCACATCAATCCGTTCCGCCCCTTGTTCTCCCAAGAAGGTTCTGAGAGGTTTCGACATTTGCTTTCGCATTTGGTCTACCACCATCATCTCTTCGAGACTCTCATAATCCCTCTGGAATTCTGCCAAGTCCATCCATTTCTGTAGATAGGATTCAGCCTCAGACTGTAGGCGGCGAATAGTTCCCCCGGCTCTCGTCTAGACGATCTAAACTTCTTCCGATACGTTTGTGCTGTGACTTCATAATGTTTCATCAAAGCTGCTTTCAATTCCTCATACTGATTTTCCTGTCCTGGTGGTAGGCGTGTGTAGACCTCGTAGCCCGAACCACGTAAACGACTGGGATACTTTAAGAGCCCATCTGGTTCTATCTAGTCCCCATAGCGACTGCCATAGCCTCGAAACCGATCCAAAAACTGGAATATCTTCTCTTTACTTTCATCATAGACCGCTAAGGGAAACTTCATGGCCTGGGTAACCCCTGTCCACTCATGTAGGTTGCTCCAGGTGAAGATGAACTTCCTTCTGCTGCATCTATTTCACCCTTAGTTTGTGTCTTGAGTTCTAACTCTTTCAAGCGGTATTCATGTTCCATTTCCAGTTTCTTGGTCTCCTGGTCCATTTTCTTGGCCTCTTGTTCCATTTCTAGTCGCTTGGTCTCCTGGTCACATTTTCTTGGCCTCTTGTTCCATTTCCAGTCGCTTGGTCTCCACTCCTATTCCTTCTCACTTCCAACTCAGTCTTTCGATCTTCTCGTTCCGCCTGACGAATCTCTCGCTCTCTTTCTTGGATGTAATCAGTTAAGTCTGAACCAGCCAACCCAATTTCCTCTCCGTTGCCCTAAGTTTCTGCTGTAGTTAGTTTGGGAGTGGCCATAGTTTAAAGCAGGTAAGTCAGCACGTTGAGTCAAGACACCTCAAGGCAGAAAAGAAGTACTCACTATACAATTATATTCCACCTAGAACCTATATCATTATCTATATCTATTACTTATTATAAATCTCCACACCACACCGTACATCACAACCACTCTCTCATCCACAAGAGGAGATATAGGATAAAGACTTATGTAGACGTGTGACCGTGTGACTAGGTATGTAATGTCTTACCACCTATCCACATTCACTCTGTCTGGAACTTTCTCACTGCCAAAGTCACCAGCATTAATGAAATGTTTTCTACCATATATGTAATGGCACCATATATCCAATGGACGTCCTTCCATTAAAAGTCATCAATATATACTTATATTCCTTCCAATCAGTATGTCCAACATGTAGGTACTCCGCTATGCCTGTGCCAATATGCAAGTACCTCTCTCTATGCATATGCCTCTTTATGCTTTTAGGTTCATATGAGTATTATGTATGTACGTACCCCGCCTGCTCCACCATTTATGTCACTTGTTTAAATTCCAGAGAGAAGGTTGGACTCAACAAGCACATCTATAAAAATGATTATCTGTTGGGGTTATTGCCTGACTTGGGTCTACACTCCTCTCTTCTGTCTTCCCTTCCATATATCTACTTCTGTCACTTCTCTCTCTTATTCTCTCAACACATACTCCGACAACATTTCCTTTTCAACAATATAATAAAAGATTTATTAATAAAGAAAAACTATGTCCGGTGTGTGTATGGATATTGTCTGTGTAGTTGCTATTTGTATTCTATGGTTGTGGACAGAATGAACTCAGAATGTCTATCAGCTGTATCTTCTCGCCAGTCATTCTTCACGATTACAGGACATCACATCAAACAGGACTAGAGCTCACCCGGGATGATCCGTAGGCTTGAATCTGATGGTAAATCCGTTAGTGAAATGAAAACAAAACTGTTCACCATTTAAGTCACCGTATTGCTATAAAAGTCCCGTAAGTTTATGACTGTGCCCAAATCGGTTTCATGATATTAAGTATCCATCATCAAACAAGAAAACACCACATTGTCAATGTTCTTCCTATTGTCTATTATGATTATCACTATTGTCTTTGTCTATTCCTTTCTATCCTATGTATGCAAGTCGTATGTAGGTTGAAGTCTCTGCTTGCCCCCACCTTAACATCTGTTTCTGTTTAGTAGCCCCCTGGTATATGCGTGTTAGCATACAGTCTTCTGTATTTTTACTTGATGTTAGTATTTGTTCATCTGAAACGAACTGTTTTAGGTTCTTTCTGGATCTAAGTATGTACTTTTATTGGTTCACGTAGAGTAGGTTTTCTCTTTCTTCTCTAATGTCCCCTAGAAACTGGGAACCTGTGGATGAATATAACAAGTCGAGTGGTAAGCGTCCGCCCCTTACTCCTAACTTATGCAAGTGTCCCTTCTCCAGCCATAATGACAAGGGCTGTTCGAAAGTCACCATCCGCATAAGACATAAGAATTCACCTCAGTCTATAAACACCCACTAATAATATGTAATGATAAAGGTAATACACGCCTCAT
>JACEFZ010019101.1:207500-310000 GCA_014155875.1 Cepaea nemoralis
GATGGTGTCAGTGGAGTTGATACAGGGCTCAGATCTACGTCTCTTTGCACAGTACATGATCATTCTTTGGTCTTGTGATGAGACGAGAGACTTTGGCGATATCGTGTTAACTAGAAAGGTCAGCGGGAAACGAGGCAGAGGCAGACCATGATGGATGGACTGAGGCGATCGCATAGATGTATCTCGGCAGCAGAGTTGATCCAGAGCACAAATGATGATAAGGGCAACGAAAATGATGATGATTATATGTATATGCAAATTAAAGTTTCGTGTATCTCATAAAGTGAAAGAATATTGTAATTTGGTAATCTGCAATTGTCGGCGTACATAAACAAGAAAACATAGATACAACCAACAACATAATACGGATTACAGGCATAAGAGTACACCACAACCGGATCTTGCTTTTGTGCAGGATTGTCAACTCTCGAGCTGTGAAGACATTTTTCATGCTACACATAGTACTATAAATAAATGGATGGCGTGTGAGGGGGGGGGGGGGGGGTATGCCGACTAAAAATAGAGCATGTTACAGGACGTCGCAGTCAACCCTAGCAGTTTTGGGCTGTTTCTGATCTCTTGGCAAGTTTACGTTCAGTAGTTTGCCATTGCTTTCTGTACATCCGGCACCCATACCATTTTATAAAGTACCCAGAGTAAGGCAGTCTGCTGCCAAATAGCCTGCAACTGTTTTTCGAATGTGGTATGCGGGATTGCGAACTGCGGCATTAAGATTGCTGAGATCGGCTGCATGTACGGGAAGTCGCCATCCGCAATAAGTTCCAATGTAGCGAAAAAGGAAAAATAAAGGAGCCTAATGTAGCGAAAGGCGTGAATGTGCTAACGAAACGGAGATCGCAAACAATTGAAGATGTCCACCAGTTATTATTAATTTCTATAAATCAAAAACAGTTAGATGGCGATTCTGATTCGGAGGCAGTCATATGTGAAAAGGTCAGACTGTTGTATGCCGATCTCATTAAGAAACTGACTGGGACGAATGCTAGTGTACTTAGTGATTTAAAGGCCAGCAGAAGATGGTGTTACAAATTCAAGAGTCGCACTGGCATACATTGTGTTACTAGGCACGGCGAAGGTGCGAGTTCAGACACGTCTGGGGCCGAAAAATACGAGTATTAAACACTATATTTATTCTCTATGAAATGTGTTTTCTGTATGTATTTTGGAGTTTCTAGAACGAATTAATTGGATTTACATTGATTCATATGGAAATAATTGCGTCGATTGTCGTCGGTTTCGGATTTCGCCAATTGTTTTCATGTCGGATTATCGATGAAAACCAAGATTTTACTGTATATCATTTGACACCGGATGTAGGATATGAATATAATAATAGTAAGCAAGAATGATTAGACAAACATGCAGACACTATATATCGTAATTATAATTCGAGGGACTGGTCACAATATTAATGGTATAAATAGACTAGATTAGGGTTGTACGTGAGTGACATTGTATCTAATATGCAGCTGATTTTCAGTTAAATAGATCCCCCTACATGAAGGTAAACAGCTCACCTAGCAGAATATAACATGAGGTTGAATAAGGATGTGATCAGCCAGAATGTGTTATGTAATCACAAATGCTAAATTTCTAAGTTAACACTGGAAAAGCTGTCTAGCAATCTGAAATATTACAACAGCACAGTCAATAATTGTACCCCAGCTCTGTAATGACACGTCAGATTATTCCTTAATGAGATATGTAGAGTAATATCAGCAATTATGTACATAATTGTTCTGACTTCTTAAATAGCAATACGAGTAGTTTACCTCTGTAACCGCCTCCTGGTTTCTGTCTTCATGTCACGGAGAAAGCTTTTCAAAAAACATCGGTGTCCAGCATCTTGATATACATAGTGACTTATTTCTTCCTTTGTACTTGGAGCATGCAGTTTAAGTTTCAAGAAATGTAGCTGAGCGAATACATACACATACGAGCTATAGTTATGACTGAATTTAGACATAAACAGTAAACAATAGCAGAAAATTCACATACAATGCAGGCTGAGTCAGAGAGTAATCCTTGATATATATTCGTTGTATCATTTGTATTCGCGGCAAATGATCGCTTTCCCAGATTGCACATTTGAATATATCGATCAAATCTTACATCTAAAATCATTATTTCATTGTACCGTGTTACTATTGTATAAAGTTAATGCTGGCCCCATATGTTAAAAACGGTATTGTTTGCAGTCTCTTTAGAAAGTTAGCAATCTGTTCTTCAAAGCATATTAAGCGTGTATGCATCATAAAGTCGGCTGAGTTTTCTTGACACATTGCGAGATACTGGTAGCACACAGCACATGTTTCCTTCTATTGTGTAGCACAGGCATGTCAGATCAAGTCAAACGTCCTTGATACCAGTTGTAGGTTGTTACAAACTGCCCCTACGATTGCCCGTCAATCACGGGCTACGAATAGCACTATTACCCACCAGTACTAGAGGCCACACAGGTGTAATTCCTTTCAACGAATGTTATGAATTTCATACTTCGTTAAAAATTATTTCGACGTCTTCTTTGTCTGGAGCAGACATTGGCAATCTGAGTCCCCGATCCTCTCTATCATCAGTTATTTTAATAGAGTTTATGTTGTTTATGTTATTATTACTTGTTGTTTAACTGTTTAACCACTCCATATACACTGTCTATATATTAATTTTCTTCTCTTCCAGTAATTCCCACACACAAGACTAACTCAGTTGATATGCCTATAGTTCGTTTACATTTGTTTGACCCCACATAAAAATCCATATCTCAGTAACCAAATGATGAGATTTAGCATATATCATTATGTCCACCCAACAACAAAAAATTTGTTGTGTTCTGGAGATAGTACAGCAGCTTCAATGTTTGTTTATATGCGGTATAAAATTTACGGGCCATAGATGAAATTGAGATTATGAATTGGAATTACACCTTCACACGGAAACATCAGCGTTTAATAGTGAACTTGCTTGCTTGCTTGCTTGCTTGTGTTCGTTGGCTTGAGTTCCAACGCGAAGTCATGTATGTCGGATGAAGGCATCCTATTGTCCAACATTAGTGTGATGTCATTGTCGTGTCCTCCTTTAAAGTGTCGTCCCTGGAGTGAGGAGATCCGACACCCACATTATAATATTTTTTTTCCTCTCAATATTCTGGAGAATCCACCAGCTTCCGTCCAACACACTCCATCAGCCTATGGACACCTTTTCCTATCACTCTCTCACTGTCGTACTATGCCCTCTCTCATACTTCCTAACGCAACATACTCAACAACTCTTGCTTCTAAAAATTAATAAAGATTAATTTATTAAAATAAAAGTGTAACGTATATGAGACGTGTATGTGAAGAAAATGTGTGACGTGTTCTATAAAGTGTGTAGACTCTGACTCTCAGACAGCAACCCAGTCAGCTGATCCCAGCAAAGATAGACCACAGCACGGTACGTCAGAACATGTACTTCTCACCCGTTGCCGAAACCATCTTGCCGGATACTGCTTTGCCTCTGTAGACCTCTGGTAATCCAATTTCATGAACATCCGAAATAGACACCGGTGGTATTAACAGTTAATCATGGACCGGTTGCACTCTACACAATGTCCGTTCCTAACGTTCCTTAACAAACTGCACAAGTCTTTTGTAGTGTGTACGCAGTTAGTTAGTTAGTTAGTTAGTCGACAGATCATCCTCGTTGCACATCGAACCATTCAGTCCATAAGTGCTAATTACTAATGTTAATTGTTACTGTACTAACACTAGGTACTCTTAGCCGGTTCTCGGTTCGTTACTACTGTCTGATGCTGTGTGGTGCATCAGTATGCATCACTCTCTTTGATGAATCAATTTCCTTCTAGCGTAAGTTACGTTTCTGTATGCAACTTTATTGACTCTTGAACTGGTGTTCTTCAGAATGGGTGTTTTAATTCTTTCCCAAAACTTGTAGAGTTTCCTTGGATCTGGTAGGGAACCTAGGATAGAAACAACACATCTGGTGATAGTACTAGTCACTGATCCCTTCGGCTGAGTGTAAGCCTATCATCCTTGCTTAATGATCTTTAGCTAACTAGACTTAGTCATAGAGCAGATTAGCTACCCACCTAGAGCCGAATCAGGCTATGACAAAGAAAAAATCAGCAACCAGAATGCGGAAGCCCCGCCCACCAGGGACACCTACGGGAAGATCCCAATTATCCCTCATTACTCAATTCTCAACTAGTAAAGCTTATCAACACTTCACTAATCTATTTTAGCTAACAGAGCCAAGTATCACTTCACTACTCTAGCTAGTTTCCACTAACAGTGCTAATCATCACACTATAGTTTAACAAGGCTACTGCCTAAAGTAATTATAACGAATATATTATAATAGGTTATACCTTAAATGGCACTACTGCAGTCCTATCAATCATATCTACATCTGCCATTATAGGCACGTGCAAAATTAAGTCACTAATCAACACACGGTAGATATTATTTCCACTAAGCACTGCAGTGCCCTGGCACTCTGACTAGAGCATTTTTCAAGTCCACCCTAGTCGATCCCAACTCGGGTTTATATGGCAAACTACCAAAGTTGGCCACGTGACGTTATCCTTTATGCCCCCACACAGGTGGCACAGTGGCAGATCATCCCCTGTCAGGGATCCATCCCCCCTCTGGCTCCCTCCATGTTAGATCTGTCATCACTGGTTGTGATTCCCAAAACAAGCCAGCGAGTTACTGTCGAGTTCCAACAAAGAGTTTTTCTCAACAAGCTGTCAGTAGCAATCTGCCCCTCTGAGTGATGTCCGGAAACTATATGACATATGGACTGTTTACTTCCGTGCTGAGTACTTCCGTTTTCCATCCGACTTGTCAAAACGATGTATGATTCAGCGCACTCACTTCCTCTTTACATCTGCCCCTGTGATCTCACGGCTTCCATCTGCATTCAAATGTTGACAAACTTGTCAAGGCGATGCCGGGACCTGTCACCATCAACACCGAATGTTCCAAATCCGTTAGAGATGTACACGTGCAGCTACAAATATTGTCCTGGGACTTTGACAACCCATTTGTTTTCTCTGTTAGTAAAAATAGTTGTCGCTGGCAGATAGTCCTTTCAATCAAAAAATCCTCTATAATAATCAACCGGTTAAACACACGGTTTTATTTTGTGACATAGGCCCCCTCCTAAGAGAGTAGTCCATCTCACTCTTCTCCACCGTGAGTTTAATCCAGATGATTCATTCTTCTTCTTCAGGAGCTGGGTGTCTTGATAAGAAATCCGCTCCAACATTTTCCTTCCCAGGAATGTACTCTACTGTGAAATTATAAGGTTGAAGTAACAACGACCATCGCATCAAACGGGCGTTGAGCTTCTGAGAAGTAGCCAAGAACATCAGGGGCTGATGATCCGACTGGACCCGAAACTGAATTCCATACAAATATGGCTGAAATTTTTGCACTGCCCATACAAGAGACAAGCACTCTCTCTCGACGGTTGAATAATTCCTCTCCGCCTGTAGAAGTTTCTTACTTGCGTATGCCACAGGTTTCAAAACCGAAGCATCGTCTTTTCCTTCCTGTAACAAAGCGGCTCCAATTCCAATCGCACTCGCATCCGTTCTCAACACAAATGGTTTGGAAAGGTCAGGGAGCTGTAATACAGGTTTGCTGACCAAGGCCTCCTTTAACTGACTATAGGCATTCTCACATTCTGGTGTCCAAATGATTTGATCCGGTAATCCCTTTTTCAAGGTTTCCGTCAACGGAGCTCCCAGTTCAGTGAAATGTGGGATAAATTTGTGGTAGAACCCACACAACGAGAGAAAAGATCGCACATCCTTCTTCGTTTTTGGCCTTGGTGCATTTCTGATTTTCTCCAGGTTCTTCTCTTCTGGGACAATGTGTCCTGGAGTGATGGTGTGACCTAGAAATTCCAGAGTCTGGTAACCAATCATGCACTTGGTTGGACGAGCAGTAAGCCCTGCTTCCTTGAGTCTATTAAACACTCTCTCCAAGGATTGTAAGTGGTCATCCAAGCTGTCACTGGAAATCAGAATATCATCCATGAATGAGATGATGGACGGATCCTGTAACGGATCTAGTAAAGTCCTCATCATGCGTGTAAACACACTAGGTGCATTGCTGAGTCCAAAGGGCATGACCTTGAATTCGTAGTGTCCACTGGGTGTACTGAAAGCTAACAGTGGTCGAATCTCCGGTTTGACTGGTATCTGATAGTACCCCCGACTCAGATCCACCTTTGAAAAGTACCGAGCCTTATGGAGCCTAGCGAATAACTGAGTTGGATTCGGCAAAGGTTCCACCTGAAACTGTGTATGACTGTTCAGCAGTCGGTAATCTATACACAACCTGTGTTCTCCACTTGGTTTGCGTAACAAAACTACCCCCGCATTGTATGGGGATGTGGATGGTGCAATCACGTCATCCTCCAGCAGTTTTTGTATTTCCTCCTCCAGGGCCTTTTCTTTAGAGAATGGCACTGGGTAAACCTTTTGGCTAACAGGCTCCTGTGTGGTCAAAGTCATCTCGAACTCAACCAACCTCGTTCGTCCATGGTTTATCAGTCAGTATCTCCTTATGAGACTTGAGAACCTGGGTTATCCTTTCCCTCTCCTGGGAGGTCAGATCAGGGTTCACTTGCACATCCCTATAAGTTTCCTGGTGTACTAAGGGATATTCCCTGCCCTCGCTGGTTCCCACTTCTGTCTCCACTGCAACTGCCATTGCCATGAGGTGAGCTGCCTTGTCTCCGGGTCTCTCTTCGTATTTCCGCAAGAGATTGATATGGAAAATCTTCGACTTTCCCCGGATCCGGATCTGATAGTTGGTTCTGGATATTACCCTTTCCACGGGAAATGGTCCTTGCCAACCTATCTCCAGTTTGTTGTTTCCCGTTGGGAGTAGCAACAAGACTTTATCTCCTACCTCTAGAGATCTTTCTTTAGACCTACGGTTGTAGTAAGCCGCATGTCTTTTCCTGGCCTTTTTCAAGTTTTGATTTGCCAGAGTCCATCCCTTGTGGAGTTTTTCTTTCAGTTCCTCCACGTATTGATAGGATGAGATCACTTCTTCTGACGTCCCCTCTTCAGTCCAACTCCTCAACATGGCTTCCAACGGTCCTTTGATTGGACGACCAAACAGCAACGTAGCGGGTGGTAGTCCTGTTGAGCCATGAGGAACTTCCCGATAGGCAAAGAGTGCTGCTGGGATATATTCATCCCACCTATCAGGTTTTTACCTGCGCTAGTTTCCTGAGCATTGTCATCAACGTGCCGTTGAAACGCTCCACTTGTCCATTGGCTTGAGGGTGGTAAGGGCTGGTATGTATGTGGTTAGAGTGAAACACCCTAAATACCTCCTCCATGAGTTTTCCACAAAACTGAGATCCATTGTCCGTCAGAATTTGATCCGGAAAGCCTAATCTGGTAAAGGCCTCCATCAGTGCGTCCGCCACTCTTTTCGAGTCAATCGTGGTCAACGGTATAGCTTCACCCCACATTGTACAGCAATCCACCATTGTAAGTATATACATGTTCCTCTTCCTAGTCCTGGGAAGTGGACCCACGATATCGATGGCTACCCTCTCGAAAGGAGAGTTCATGATGGGCATCTCACCCAACACCACCGGTGCTGTCCTAGTGTTTCGGTGCCACCCTCTGGCACTCAGGGCATGACTTCACATACCGACGCACATCATCTGTCATTCCCGGCCAATAGTAGTGGCAGGAAATCCGCTGCATGGTGGCGGCAATACCCATGTGTCCACTAAAGGAGATGGTATGCCCCATATGAAGAATCTGGGACCGATGAGCTTTCGGGACGACCAACTGACCGTATAGGTTGTCTCCCCTTCCTGCTCTCCTGTAGAGTATCCTATTCTTCATGTAGTACTGCCCCCGTCCTGGTGGATCAGCACTTTTCTGCAGCTTTTTGTAGCAAGGACGTAAAGTATCATCCTCACTCTGGGCAGTTCGTAGCTCCCCCGGCATTGGGTTAGTCACAATTGCGTCTGCCTCTTCCGTTTTCGTCTGAGAGCGAGTCTGCATTGCTCCCATATGAATTGGCTCCCTGGGCATTCCCAGAAAGACATACCGGCAACCTAGGATGACTGGAAAAATGGGATCGGTCAATACAGCTGCCTTGATGGTGCCGGTGACGTACCTTGACCGAATCTCCACATTAGCAATGGGCAACTTCATGGTTACAGCACTCTTCTGTGCAGGCTGTATGTCCAATGTTTCACCTGTGAATTGTTCTGGATGTACCAGATCCGCAGAAATCACGGCCTCCCCGTCCAGTCCTGTGTCGTATAAACACTCCACTTGACGACCGTTAACCTCTACCAATTCCACTACAGGTGGTTTTTCCTGGTCTGGAGTCTCTTCCTCGGCCTCGACCTGTTCGGTGGGCTCCACCTTAGGTTTCCCTGAGCACACGACGAATTGAGTGTCTCCTGACTTTCCCCTGCAGTCAATAGCATTGTGCGTGTTTGACTTGCATTGGTTGCACCATTTCCCTGTCCTAGATTTTCTATTGTCGGACTTGAAGTGAGCTCTCCTGGTGGCGAGCTTCCTTGTTGACCTTGGCATTTTCCGTGACAACCTCCTTGGAAGTCACTTGACATGCTGCAAAGTGAGGGTTCTTAGCCTTCGATTTGCAGTCCCTCGTATTGTGAGAGGGTGACTTACAAATTGAACACCACTTCTCCGACCACGGTCGTTTAGGTGTAGAGCTTGAAGTGCTCTTGCTTCCCTCCTTCCTTCTTCTCTGAACTATCCTCTGATTTTTGCACATAAGGTTCCCACTTTTTGGTTCCTGAGTTTTTGGCTTTCTTCTTGTCATGTTTCTCTTGACTTTTGGTGTTGGTGGAAAGGTTTTCCCCTGCCTCCCCATGTACCTCGACGAACCGTTCTGCTAATTTATTCACGAGGTCAATACGTTCCGCTCCTTGTTCTCCCAGGAACGTCCTGAGAGGTTTAGACATTTGCTTCTTCAGCTGGTCGACCACCATGAGCTCTTCCAGACTCTCATAGTCATGTGCGAACCCAGCCAAATCCATCCACTTATGGAGATAAGATTTAAGACGCAAACTGTAGGCGGCAAACAACTCTCCGGGTTCTCGTTTCGCTGCTCGAAATTTTTTCCGGTAGGTATGTGACGTAACCTCGAATCGTTTCAGCAGAGCCGTCTTTAACTCATCATAATTGTTCTCATGTCCTGGTGGCAGGCGAGTATAAACCTCGTATCCCGTCCCGCGTAATCCCTGGGATAGCTTAAGATTCCATTTGTTACGCTCCAAACCCATAGCAACTGACATAGCCTCGAAGCGTTGAAGGTATTGATCAATCTTCTCTTTGTCCTCCTCGTAGACCGCTAAAGGAAACTTCATAGCATGGTACCCATGTCCACCTACTGGTGTTGATCCTGGGATGGAGGAACCTCCAACTGCTCCCTCAGTTTCTCCATTAGATTGACTCTTCAACTCGAGTTCCCTCATCCGGTACTCGTGCTCCCTTTTCTGTGCTTCCTGTTCAGCTTCTAATTTCCTAGCTGCTTGCTCAGCTTCACATTTCCTAGCTGCTTGCTCAGCTTCGAATTTCCTAGCTGCTTGCTCAGCTTCCAATTTCCTAGCTGCTTGCTGAGCTTCCAATTTCTTAGCTGCTTGCTCAGCTTCCAATTTCTTAGCTGCTTGTTCCAACTCCATCCTTCTCAATTCTAGCTCGGCCTTTCGATCTTCCCTTTCTGCTTGACGATACTCTCTCTCCACTTCCTGTATGTAATCCGTTAGAGCAGACCCCGCCAATCCCATTTCTTCCCCCCTTGCCTTTAATTCTGCTGTGCTAAGTTTAGGGGTGGCCATTATACAGAGAGGTAAGCTAGCAGGTCTAGTACAATATAACTGCAAATTACTATACAGATATATGAACAAGTACTATAAATCTAGATATACCACACACAGCACATTCACGCAGTGACAAGAGTAGAATCAGGACCACAGACCTATGCAGACGTGTGAAGTGTGAACAGGTAAGATATTAGTCCTAACCCCTATCCACATTCACTCTAGCTGGATTCTCCAAAATGATATCTCCCTTTTATAACTAAGGATCCCGTGTCAAAAGACCCCGTTGTCAGAAGATCCCACTGTCAAAGGTTCCTGCTTGCAGGAGATCTCGCTGTCCAAGGATTCCGTTTACGGGAGATCCCGCTGTCCAAGGATCCCGTTTACGAGAGATCCCGCTGTCCAAGGATCACGTTTACGAGAGATCCCGCTGTCCAAAGATCACGTTTACGAGAGATCCCGCTGTCCAAAGATCACGTTTACGAGCCCCCAATAATGTCGTGTCCTCCTTTAAAGTGTCGTCCCTGGAGTGAGGAGATCCGACACCCACATTATAATATTTTTTTTCCTCTCAATATTCTGGAGAATCCACCAGCTTCCGTCCAACACACTCCATCAGCCTATGGACACCTTTTCCTATCACTCTCTCACTGTCGTACTATGCCCCCTCTCATACTTCCCAACGCAACATACTCAACAACTCTTGCTTCTAAAAATTAATAAAGATTAATTTATTAAAATAAAAGTGTAACGTATATGAGACGTGTATGTGAAGAAAATGTGTGACGTGTTCTATAAAGTGTGTAGACTCTGACTCTCAGACAGCAACCCAGTCAGCTGATCCCAGCAAAGATAGACCACAGCACGGTACGTCAGAACATGTACTTCTCACCCGTTGCCGAAACCATCTTGCCGGATACTGCTTTGCCTCTGTAGACCTCTGGTAATCCAATTTCATGAACATCCGAAATAGACACCGGTGGTATTAACAGTTAATCATGGACCGGTTGCACTCTACACAATGTCCGTTCCTAACGTTCCTTAACAAACTGCACAAGTCTTTTGTAGTGTGTACGCAGTTAGTTAGTTAGTTAGTTAGTCGACAGATCATCCTCGTTGCACATCGAACCATTCAGTCCATAAGTGCTAATTACTAATGTTAATTGTTACTGTACTAACACTAGGTACTCTTAGCCGGTTCTCGGTTCGTTACTACTGTCTGATGCTGTGTGGTGCATCAGTATGCATCACTCTCTTTGATGAATCAATTTCCTTCTAGCGTAAGTTACGTTTCTGTATGCAACTTTATTGACTCTTGAACTGGTGTTCTTCAGAATGGGTGTTTTAATTCTTTCCCAAAACTTGTAGAGTTTCCTTGGATCTGGTAGGGAACCTAGGATAGAAACAACACATCTGGTGATAGTACTAGTCACTGATCCCTTCGGCTGAGTGTAAGCCTATCATCTTGCTTAATGATCTTTAGCTAACTAGACTTAGTCATAGAGCAGATTAGCTACCCACCTAGAGCCGAATCAGGCTATGACAAAGAAAAAATCAGCAACCAGAATGCGGAGCCCCGCCCACCAGGGACACCTACGGGAAGATCCCAATTATCCCTCATTACTCAATTCTCAACTAGTAAAGCTTATCAACACTTCACTAATCTATTTTAGCTAACAGAGCCAAGTATCACTTCACTACTCTAGCTAGTTTCCACTAACAGTGCTAATCATCACACTATAGTTTAACAAGGCTACTGCCTAAAGTAATTATAACGAATATATTATAATAGGTTATACCTTAAATGGCACTACTGCAGTCCTATCAATCATATCTACATCTGCCATTATAGGCACGTGCAAAATTAAGTCACTAATTCAACACACGGTAGATATTATTTCCACTAAGCACTGCAGTGCCCTGGCACTCTGACTAGAGCATTTTTCAAGTCCACCCTAGTTGATCCCAACTCGGGTTTATATGGCAAACTACCAAAGTTGGCCACGTGACGTTATCCTTTATGCCCCCACACAGGTGGCACAGTGGCAGATCATCCCCTGTCAGGGATCCATCCCCTCTCTGGCTCCCTCCATGTTAGATCTGTCATCACTGGTTGTGATTCCCAAAACAAGCCAGCGAGTTACTGTCGAGTTCCAGCAAAGAGTTTTTCTCAACAAGCTGTCAGTAGCAATCTGCCCCTCTGAGTGATGTCCGGAAACTATATGACATATGGACTGTTTACTTCCGTGCTGAGTACTTCCGTTTTCCATCCGACTTGTCAAAACGATGTATGATTCAGCGCACTCACTTCCTCTTTACATCTGCCCCTGTGATCTCACGGCTTCCATCTGCATTCAAATGTTGACAAACTTGTCAAGGCGATGCCGGGACCTGTCACCATCAACACCGAATGTTCCAAATCCGTTAGAGATGTACACGTGCAGCTACAAATATTGTCCTGGGACTTTGACAACCCATTTGTTTTCTCTGTTAGTAAAAATAGTTGTCGCTGGCAGATAGTCCTTTCAATCAAAAAATCCTCTATAATAATCAACCGGTTAAACACACGGTTTTATTTTGTGACAGTCATACAGGACCTGAGGTTTGCGTGAGTATCCGTTGTCCCATGTCTGGCTTATTGGTGTGCAGACTGGTGGTTCCTCGCCGTACAGGCAGACACTCTCCGACTTCGGAGTAATCGGCGATCCTAGTGACTTTAGCCAGGACCCCGAAGGAACCTGTTGCCCAGGACGCTCGACGAAGACGCGTCAATAGGTCTTGGCCAGTATATAACCCGGCCCTGGTGCCTTGGAAACACCTCTGCGTCCCAATAGTGAACTTTATCGTGCTGCACGAGAATGACCTTATGATAAGAATCTCACGTAGTGAAACGGTAGTGTTCAAAGGTGTCGCCAATAATTGTATCAATAGTAGGTGCTTTCATAAAACGTGATTATTTTATAAATCTTACCATGTATCGCTAACATCTGAATGAGTGAATATTGTTGAAGGACATTAAGCTTCACGTTTAAAAAGTGCAATGGAGGTAGAAATATTACTTGCGAGCACCCGTATTTTCGGAGCCATGAGAAGTAAATACCTACGTGAATTGGGGGAAATGCGCAAAGAAAATTATGACATAGTGTATTTGGATGAAACCTGGATCAATGCGCACCACACGAATTAAACGGAATGGCAATCAGTGGATGGAAATATAAAGTGATATGTGTCCAGTAGTATAGGGCAGCGTTTGGTCATAGCCAAAGCTGGTAGTATGATTAATGGTTTACGACAGAATGCTGGACTCGTGTTCGTATCAAAGTCTACAGGCAATAGATATTATCATATTGAGATGAATGGTAATGTATTTACAGATTGGCTTGAGAATACAGTGCTTCCATTCTTAGATAGACCGTCTTGTCTAATTACGGACAACGCATCATATCACAATGTTGTTGCCCAAGAAGACAAAATACCTACGGCATCGAGCACAAAGAAAGCAATAAAGATATGGCTCTCAAGATAAAATCTACCATTTCCAGAAACGTATTTCAAGCTAGAATTGTTGTCCCTTGTAAAACAGACGCAAAATGAAGAAGAAAAAAAACAGGAAATTGGAAATGGACAAGTTGATAGAAGAGCAAGGCCATAGGTGCTTGAGACTTCCGCCGTACCATTCTCATGTAAACCCTATAGAACTTGTGTGAGCTAATATTAAAGGACAGGGGGCAGCTGACAATCAATCAATCAATCAATCATGTGCCATGCCGGAAAGCGTGGGCGGTCATAGCTCGCCACAATACTACATTCAAATTGTCTGACGTCAAAATACTAACCCAGTCCGCGCTATTAAATGTTGATAAATATTACTGTAAAAAATTTGAGGACCTTGTGTTGAAAGAGGAAGATGACTATTGGAGAAAGGATGGATTGTCTTTTTCTTTTTCTGCGTTCATCCTTAGAGATTTTTCGGACGTGATTGCGTTGTGCCTGTTTATAACAAAGCTGCGATACTTGCGCCTTTAGGTCGACACATCCGACTTCTGCGGGCGTTTGTTGACCGGGTTAACCTTTTAGGGTGAAAGTATGGATTTAATTTTATTTAACCGAGAGCAGTCATCAACCTACTGGAATCGTCCGACACAGGTTACAGTCTGGGCAGATCGCATCGCGCAAACAAACACGCTGTAAAATGAGGGGACGACACACGAACATACGAATCAATCTATAAACTTCAATGAAAAGAGGACCAACATTTTGGCCAGTAAGAAGGACGCCCACTACAGAGACATTGACAACTATATTCGCCGTTCAAGAACAGGTAATCATGTTCTCTCTCTCTCTCTGAACAGTAAACAGCAGGGTAGATACTCTTTCACGAAGATTCAAAACGGTTCTGCCACCCTTGTGCACGTGTGAACAAACTACACAAACAGCTGAACCGATCCTTAAAAATTGACACATGACGACTAAATTGGTCACTCATACACACATTAAGGCACAGCTGTTTGGGAGCGTTCACGAACTCCATATAAAAAGCTAAATACATCCTAGTAACATGACTTCTTGTATACACATTATTAACCAGCAGCTGAAGAAACAAGAAGGAAATGAAAAATAAGGTAGAAATATATTCTTTCTACTTTCCTATCCATTTCAATTTCGATTCCACATTATTTATCCCATGCATCTTTAAAATCTCTGTCTTTACTAATATTACACATTGTACCCACTTCCATACGAATCTGGATACGTCTTGTGTCGTCACCAGAATTGACTTGCATTACTGTAAAACAAGTTTGTTGGCGTGAATTCACATTTTCGCCAAAATATCACAGAAATGTCACCGCTTTTCATGATTTCAGTTGGCTTTTTACCTATCAAAGACATATTCCTTGGGTGGGGGTATATATAAGACGGCAAGAACAATTTCATACCTATGCAACAGAAAGTTTCAAAAACATTAATAGTGAATGAGGGTAATCTTTTGTAAACGGACTATAGTAAAATTCATTTTTCTTTTCTTTCGGTTTTTGATGAGTGATTTAGTAACATCTACAAGTGTCAATACATCACCCATAGATTGTTTCTCAAACCACAGAGACAGCTGATTACCCATATAAGGAAAACATAAAACAAGTCTCATGATTCTCGGTAAGGATATCATATTAGAATGTCGTATTTCGTGAGGTAATATAAACAGGAAGTTAGAAGAGAATATCTTTGCTGAAGTTTTCAGCACATAATGTAATGTTTGGTGAGGTTATTCGAATACACTGCATTGTTTTGTGAGTTTGTGAAAAGAGAATATCATGTTTCGTGAGACCTAGTAGACTAGAATGTCATAGTCATTGAGGTTATAGAACTAGAATACCATGTTTGGCGAGGTTCATTCATTCATTCATTCAGTTGCGTGATCGTTGCAGAACCTAGCTCCCATAACAACCTTCCGGAAAACCTCTCGATCATAAGCAAGATATCCCGTGTCCGATACACCCATCTGGAGATCATCCGCCACATCCTGCACCCATCTTCTCTTTGGCCTTCCTCTTCCTCTCTTCCCAGGCATATACCCCTCCATTATTGTTATCTCCAAACTTTCGTGACGTTCCAAATTACCAAAATATATCAATTTTCTTTGTTGTATCGTCTTTAATAGCCAACCTTCTTCAATATTCAGCTCTTGAAGTATGGATGCATTTGTTCTTTTCTTTACCCAAGATATTCTTAGAACTCGTCTATAACATTTATATTCAAAGGCATTTATGCGCTGTTCAGCTTGTTTAGTAAGTGTCCAGGTCTCACAGGCGTATGTTGCAATGGGAAAGATGCATGCTCTTAAAATATAATTGTTGTAGTTCTGTCTGTCCATCCTCCATAATTTATTCAGTTGTTTTAGTCTTTGAAGAGCAATTGCTAGTCGTCGTTTAATTTCTTTCATTGTGTCACCGGTTTTGGTAATCAATGACCCAAAATATTCCAAATTCTCCATCACCTCCAATTTTTCTCATTAACATATATTTCTTTCTCCATAGTAGTTTTATCTGTATGCATTATCTTTGTTTTTGCTATGTTAAGATATAAGTTGTGATTTTCGCTATTCAATTGGGTTGAGGCTATTAGGTTTTCTATACCATTCTGTGTTGTGGATAGCAATACTGTATCTTCAACATACCGAATCTCTGGTGTGTCATGACCACCGATATTTAGGTAACCATATAGCTAGCTCCCTGTTTATATCATCTCTTACATTTCTCATTATATTTTCAGCATACAGGTTAAACAAATAGGGGTACAGCACACACCCCTGACAGACTCCTTGCTTGATGTCAAACCAGTCTTATGTCTCGTCATCTATTCTAACCGCTGCCTGTTGGTCTAGATCGAAGGTTCCCAAACCACGGCCCGCGGGCCACTTGTGGCCCGCCAGCTGTCAGATAGTGGCACGCGAGGCCTCGAGCAGTTATTTTCCGCTATGAACGTTACAAAAAACATGCAAGTTTCAGACTCACCGGCAGTAACCTAGCTGCGCTTATGACTTCGGGCACGACAGATTTGTGCCCTCAGACATTGATAACTAGTATCTGAACTTAAGTAACTGGTTATGAAGAACAGTTACAATTGTAAATTAATTACAATAATAGCGATTTTTGAAATTGATTTAAAACTTAAGTTAAGAAAGGCACGACTTTTATAATTTTATAACGTTGTGGCCCGCTTAACTACCGTAAATAGTAGATATGGCCCTCTGCCTGAAAAGCTTGGGAACCACTGGTCTAGATGGAGCATACTTATGAGTTATATTACATGTGATGGAAAGCCCATATTCCTCATGATTTCCCAAAGTTTCTGATGTTGTACACAGTCAAATACCTTTGAATAATTCATAAAACATGAGCATAGGTTTACTTTAAATTCTCTGCACTTCTCTATTATTAAACGCATGTTGAGAATGTGATCTCTTGTTCCTCTTCCTTGTCTAAACCTAGCTTAAACCCCACACCCACAGCTTCCATATAATGATAATTGTCTATAATTCACTTTAGTGCATAATGTTTGGCTTAAAGTAGCTCAAAAGAACTCTTTACTACACCTCGATTGACAAAAATAAATTGCATAAATGAAGCTTCATCTTTTGATATGATGCTTTTGGTTTGGCTATTCTACATTTAACTTCCATAATACAATTTATCTATCGTCTGCTGTTATCAAAGTACCCAAAACATTTAATTATATTGGCTAGTTTCAGATTGGTTCCCTTCACTTTGATTTTGCAATTTGAAGACATTTTTTTCCCGTTGCAATTACCATTACTTCTCTTGTTCAGACTAAATCCTTTGGTTTAACTTTCTATTGAATAAATCGTGCACATACCTGATGTGGAGGCATCTGAACAGAAGGTTACTGCCTTCCTGGAAGAGACCGTAGCCATTGTCTCTATAATGATCCTATGAATACCGCTGCGAAACTTGAGATTAAAGTCAACATGTGCCACGTACCTAATGTGGAGTACGGAGCATTGCTACTGAGATGCTTGTTGGAGGCATTCGCTGGCTTATTATGAAGATATGCCAGCATGCAGACTGTATGTACTTTCGTGGATTGAAGCCAAAGAAGCTGCCAGAGAAGCTGTTAGGGGCAGCAAACCCCCGCACAAACACAAATGTAAAGAAATTTGTAAATCCGTGTCGATAAATAAAGACACGGTACAGGGAGGCACGATATACACTAGGCAAGGTAAAAGACATCGGACTCCCTGGCCTAGGCGTTAAACGACTTTCTCCGTAATCCCGTTTATCCACTTAGGGTAACGCAGCCCGCGAGAATTGGTAGCGGTTCTCCCCGCGTTGGTAACTTACGTAATAAGTGAGCCGCTGCTCAGAAAGCAATGGCAAACTACTGAGCGTATCTTGCCAAGAAATCAACAACAGCGGTAAAATGCTGGTGTTCACAGCGATGTCCTGTAAAGGATATGTGAAAAAAAGGTTAAATACTAATATCCACGCATTGAGGCATGCTGGGTTTAAAGTACCAGCCTCAAATTTGCATAGACTAATCGGCACTCGATGTGTCATGTGGTCAAATTAAGATCTGTCGCCTTTACCTCTGAGAACATTTGCTGGCATGATTTTTTCCTGGGTCGAAATGACAGTCCAGGTCAATTTATAAACTGAAATACCCACCTATAGATTCGAATACATGACCAGTCGACCGAAAGGCAAGCGTGCTAGCATTACGCTACCAGGACTCCATACACAAATGTAAGTAAGCAAAGTAAACTCACATCTTAGTGCAGATAATCTGGAAGATTGCATTAGAACATGTGAATTTTAGACATAAACTGAAGTTTCTAGAGCTTGACATGAACAAAAAAAAAATGCGAAGTTAAATAATGTTAACAAAATAAACAAGCTGACTGTCTAGAATTACCCAAGTCAGGTCTGTGAAAGCACGTGTCATCCGTGAATGATTAGACACGTGGCAAATTGTAGGCGCAGTCTGATTGACGATACTCATTCACAAGCTTCTAACATTGCATGCTACTGGGAGTAGGAGGTCTGAGGGAGGTTGTTGGTAGGAGACATCACTGATATATGAACACAATTAACTCAGCATTGCACAGATATGGAGTGTTGTATTTGTTACTGTTATTTGTGTTGTGCTTATCAACGAATCATTATATGTGATAGTTAACAAAGTGGCCCGTGGACGGGCTACTGAACACAACAGTACCCATTTGTGTAGCAGGCTGAAGTAATAGACCTGTCCACGTCATCAGGCGTGTCGGGTATAGCTGGGAGCTTCATCATCATCATGTGCCATGCCGATAAGCCCGGGTGGTCATGTTTCGCCATCTCACACGATCACCAGAGTCGGTGATCAGCTCCGTATTTTTGTCTCGATCATGCCACGTGGCCAAGCCATCCGGGCATTTACTTCTCTGCCTTCCCCTTGTTCTTTTCCCCTCAATCTTGCCAGTTGTCACCAAGTTCTCTAATTTGTTTCTTCTTATAATGTGTCCAAATAATTTTGACTGTCTGCGTCTAATTTCTCTAATCCATTTACTTCACTTGCTTCTTGTAGGATTTGCTCATTGGTTTTTTTGTCTGCTCGTGGTACTTGGGAGCTTAGATCAACTAATATTATTATAACCCGCCTAGACGGGCTTTCAAACACATGACTATTGTGACCACAGGCAAGAGTGCCAGCCATTGCGCTACCTCGACTCCCAGATGGCATAGTCGACTACAATAATTGCAGACCGTGAAACAACTTTACAAGTAGACAATTATGTATTGCTTACGTCCATACAATCTCCTTCTATACAATAATTGCACACCTTGAAACACATTTATAAGTAGACATTTAAGTATTGCTTTCGTCCATACCATCTCCTTCTATACAATAATTGCACACCTTAAAACACATTTACAAGTAGACAGTTATTTATTGCTTACGTCCATACAGTCTCTTTCTATACAATAATTGCAGACCTTGAAACGAATTTACAACTACACAATTATGTATTGCTTACATCCATAAAATCTCGTTCTATACAATAATTGCAGACCTTCATACAATTTCCAACAACACAATATCTTCTGACCTTCATACCTGCAACAATTGTTTTTTTTTTTTTTAAATTTCATTATTAACGTGAGCTCCTTGGTCGACTCAGCCTAAAATATATAACAAGAAATACTATGAGAAATAAAGCTACCATTTTCAACATCACCCATGGAATGCTGAATGTCAATAGCCCAGCTGTATATTTAGTAATCAATGCATGACCGGCTATTTCAGTGTGAACTCAATGTTTTATTTAGCCTATTCATATTGACACGTGCTCTCGCGGCTCACAAAAATACAACTGCATGTAGATTATTTCTGGTCCTAAGTTGATCTATCGTTATATGAAGGCTTGTGCATTCAGCAAAGGCAGAAATAGAAGAAATCTGCAGCAGCCTTTGTTGTTTCTACTGACTGTCTTCATGCTCGCATGTCTGTATTCTACGTTAACAATGCACTTGCAAGATGAGCCTGTCCAGAATATCTAGAAATGCAGTCTCGTTCAGTTTATCCAGTTAAGACAAGTGGTAAAGTAAAATAAAGGATCCTTTTGCCCATCTTTGGCGCAATTCGCGTGTGGTGCTAGACCCGTGTTTTTATAGACCAATCTCATTTCGTGGGTGATGTGGTCAGTAACACGCCGGTCGCCTTTACTTCCCAAGACATTTCCAGCGACTAGCTACAACGCTACCGCTGCCCTCAAGACATTTCTTGCGTCTAGCCACAACTATACCTCGGCTGCCAAGACATTACTTGCGTCTAGCCACAACTCTAACGCGGCTCCCAAAACAATTCTAGCCTGTAGCCACAACTCTACCGCGGCTCCCAAGACATTTCCAGCGTCTATCCACAACTCTACCTCGGCTCCCAAGACATTTCTTTCGTCTAGCCACAACTCTACCGCGGCTCCCAAAACATTTCTAGCCTGTAGCCGCAACTCTACCGCGGCTCCCAAGACATTTCCAGCGTCCAGCCACAACTCTACCTCGGCTCCCAAGACATTTCTTGCGTCTAGCCACAACTCTACCGCGGCTCCCAAAACATTTCCAGCCTGTAGCCACAACTCTACCGCTGTTCCCAGGATAAATGGTACCTAGATATGTTTTATGTGTAAAGTCACTACTAAAATACAATTATGCCCTTTGCAGAACGTAGCGTTCAACCCAATGTTTATTTTCTAGATAATGTTACATTCAGTAGTTTGCCATTGGCTTTCTGAACGAGAAGTCAACATTTAAATACCACGTAATTCCGGTATAGCGACTGAAGCTCCTACCTCTCCGTCAGCTCACAGTATGTTCAAGAGCGAGAGCTATTATCCCTTCAACAACGTCTAATACTACAGGCGCTTTTAGCACAGCATCACGCATGCCTCAAGCGAACTGACTAACTGGTTTCCTTGCACCAATGGAAATCATATTGTCTGTACTCGTGCCCTTGTCATATCCCAGCCCTTGCTGTATGTGAATGACGTGAGCAAATGTTGGCGGTTTAGTCACGCCGAACTGATCTGGTCACAGTGTAGATATTGCACTCAGTTGATCATAGATAAGGAATAACATACATATTCTGTTATGGTGGCCACGTACACTAATGAAAGGCATGCGGAGACAAGTTTAAGCTGTTGGGTATATGATTTTAATTCATATCCTATAAAAACTATAATTCATATCATATGACAACTGGCAAGACCTCTTGTTCAGACAAGACCACAACAGACATGATCAATGCTTTGGACGAATATGGAATAGACCCAGTCACCAGACTGCTGAACGCAATATATGATATTGGAGATATACCTCCCGAATTATGTAATTCTATACAAGTATTTATTGCAACTCCACAGACATCAGGAGCCTTGGAATGTGTTCAAAATCGAACAATTAGTATAATGAGTCACATCACTAATTATCAGCTAAGAATTATTATGCAAACGGTTAAGAAGAAGATACAACCTGAAATAGGAAACGAACAATGTGGGTTTGTAGAAGGCAAGGGTACAGAAAATGCCGTGTATATGCTGCGAACAATAATTTAACGCTCTATAGAAGTAAAGAAAGACCTACATCTTTGCTTTATTGACTAAACAAAGGCTTTCGATAAAGTGAGACATGTCAACATAATAAAGATGCTTGCAGATCTACAAATTGATGGGAAAGACCTTAGGCTTGTAAAAAAAACATATATTGGAAACAGGATGCCATAAGGGTTGCTAATGAAGTAGGCAAATATCAAGCTATTACGAGAGGTATGAGACACGGATGTGTAATGTCTCCAGATCTGTATTACCTGTACAGTGAAACAATTTTCAGAAATGTGGAAGATATGAAAAGGATCATCATTGGGGGACGTAACATCACTGACATTAGATATGCGGATGATACAGTGCTGATTTCAGACAGTGAGCAGGAACTGCAGCATTTAGTAGATGCGGTTGTTGCACACAGTGAACAACTAGGGTTAGAATTAAATTGTAACGAGGCACAGATTGCGATCGTCACTAGGAAGAAAGAAATACCACAATGTAATATACAAGTGAATGGGAATATTCTTAAACAAGAGAGTCGGTAAAATTATCTCGGAACAGTCATAACATCTGATGGGAGATGCCTTGAAGAGATTAGGGCAAGAATTGCCATTGCGAAGGTAGCCTTTTGCAAGATGAAAAACATACTGACAACGAGAAAACCTGTATTTGGTTTTGAAGCGTGACAATATGCAGACAAGCTGAAAACCCTCTGGTGGCTGTGGAGATGTGGTGTCTGAGGAGAATGCAAAGAATACCATGGAGAGACAGAAAAACCAATGAACACCTCCTCAATCAATCATGTGCCATGCCGGAAAGCGTGGGCGGTCATGACTCGCCATTTCACTCGATCACCAGAGTCGTGGATCAGCTCAGTGTTCCTGTCTTGACCATGCCATGTGGTCAAGCCATCCATGTATTTACTTCTCGGTCTTCTTCCTCTTGGTCTGTTCCCTTCGATCTTGCCAGTTGTCACTAAGTTTTCCAATCCATTTCTTCTCATAACATGTCCAAATAATTTTAACTGTCTACGTCTAATTTCTCTAATCAGTTTACGCTTTTCATTTGTCTACTGTAGTACTTGGTCATTGGTTTTTCTGTCTGTCCATGGTACTCTTGCAAAATCAAACTAGATGAGCATTACTTACAACGGACACAGAAATCAGAGAAATGTTACCTTACAAAACATATTTACAGCCATGCAGTTAGACACCGCTTGTTTTATGGTCTTCGGAATAAACAGTAGCAAGCATTTCTCGGGATGTTAACTCCAGGTTCTGTTGCATGGCTTAGCATTGGTTTTGTGTGTTGTAACACTGTTCCTGAATTATATTCTAAAACTCTTTTGTAATATTTCTATTTGGGCGGCTGGAGGCGTGATTAAGAGGTTTCAATGTCCATCTCTAGCTCAGAAGTTCTCATGCTTTTCCCTGAATGAATCACCAAAAAAACAAACAAACAAACAAACAAACGAGAAGTAGATTGTGAGCTTTACTGAAACACGATTACAAGAAACAAATTGGACGTTGCGGCCAAAGCTATCGTCAGCACAGAACAAATAAGCACAAACAGACACAAAACTACATGAAACACACTACATGACAATATTAAGGGTACTTATCTGAATCTGTATCTTAGTTGGGAGCGACTGACGTGCATTAGACGGCTATCAGTGGATTGTATGAACCGGATGTATGGTCAACGGGTCAAAGGTCAATACCGTCAGAAGCCCCGGTATTGGCTAAGCTGCTGGGCGGGAGAATAAGCAGGAAGGGGTGGGGTGGATAGGCGCCCATGTGAGCGGAAGAGTAAAAATTCGGATTGGCGAAGATGTCACGGACGCAGGTCGCAATTAGCGATTTTTCGTTCAGCGCTCGAAATACAGCTGCGGAAGATTTCTTTGTGTTGACTCTCACAGAGGGGCTTTTTCCTACTTTCCATGCTTTTCCCTGACTTTTTGGACTTCGAGGTCGTATTCTTAGCAATCTCAGATAAAGGCGAAAATAGGAAGTACCATATACACATTAATTAGAAATCGTTATGCAAAGATGAAAGTCAAGGGTAGAGACTATCATTAGGTCATGGTTAGAGGCAAGTAATGAATCTAGCCAGGGGTACAGAAAATCATTAGAAGTGTCAATATGTAGAGACAGATATTAGAATTAATAATGGATAGAGGCATGCATTAGAACTACCCACGCATTGTATCTATTTTGCACAGTCACTCTGTTTCGTAGTCGTAGGGGATTTCCTTGGTAACACAGTCAGGATTAACTCCGTCATCACGATTACTAGTACTGGTCCCTGTGTCACACTCTTCCCCAGTGTTATCTGATCTGGCTGGCCTGGAATTCTCGCCACCAGATCTTTTTCTTATTATGTTTTCTTTCATGGTTGTTAAGGTTTCTTGGCAAGTTTTGCAGAAGGAAGTTTGCCATTGCTTTCCTTCTGGGCAGTAACTGTACTAGTCGGTGGCCATAGCCGTTGTCTCTACTGATGGGATCATCTGCCTATCGCCACGGAATGAATGACCATAACCAACAACAATCTGTCGGCTGCTCTTACACTCCATCCACCACCTGCTTCCATGGCTTCACGTAACCCTGATTGGGGGAGGGGCGGCTAAACGGGTACTCCACCTTGCCCAAGGGTTTCCCGTAGACTAACGAAGGAAAGGAGGCGTCCTACATCTCCTTTGATAGGGGATACCCCTACCCCGCTAACCGTTCGGAGGACATAACATCAACAATTTAAGATATGTAGATGATACAATGTTGGTTGCAGAATATGGTATGGAGCTACAGCATTCAGTGGATGATGTCATTATGTACATTGACTAACTAACGTTACACTTGCATTGTAAGTAATCAAAAAAAAAAAAAAAACAGTGTTATCTTCAAGAAGAAAGAAATTACCACAATGTGGTAAATGGGAAAATGCTTAAACAGGTGAACTGGTACAACCATCTTGTTATATCATCAGTTGGGCGATGCCTGGCAGAGATTAGAACAATAATCGTCATTGTGGCTGCTTGCAAACTGGAAAACACACTCACAAATACACAGGTGTCAATTGTAGTGAGACAAAGAGTGTGTCAGTGCTACAGTTCTACAGTATTACAGTGCTACATTGTTATAGAGCTTAAGTGTCACAATGCTACAATTAGGGAGTCTCTGTGGCGAAGTGGTCAAGCCGTTTGACGTTTGACTCGTGAGCCGAAGGTTGTGGGTTTGATTCCGGGCCGCGTCCTTCGGTTTACGAGTTAAATGTTTCGGAGACTCCCATGGGTCGTCGCTAAAAGCTACGGAGTTCGTGCTTTGTGCGACGCTTTCCGTACTGTGGAAAGAGACCGAGCCATATGGGATAAAATCCCGGTGCAATGAAGTCGACCCTGTCGACTTTTAAGCGACTTTTTTTTTAATGCTGCAATGTTACAGTACTACAGTGTTGCAGTGCTACAGTGTTACAGTGCTACAGTGTTACAGTGTTAAAGTGATACAATGTTACAGTGCTACTGTGTTACAGTGTTACAGTGCTGCAGTATTACAGTGCTACAGTGTTAAAGTAATACAATGTTACAGTGCTACTGTGTTACAGTGTTACAGTGCTGCAGTGTTACAGTGCTACTGTGTTACAGTGTTACAGTGCTGCAGTGTTACAGTGCTGCAGTGTTACAGTGCTACTGTGTTACAGTGTTACAGTGCTGCAGTGTTACAGTGCTGCAGAGTTACAGTGCTGCAGTGTTACAGTACTGCAGTGTTACAGCGCTACAATGTTACAGTGATACAGTTTTAAAGTGAGCTCATGGGCCTTTACAGCTAGGGCTGGAGGGAGAATTGTGAAGGAGGACTCTGGTGCTTTCACTGAAACCACAAGTAGCCTGACTATGGAAGTTATGGCAGTAAGTAAAGCAATAACATGGCTCGAGACACATTCACTAGGGCATGTTTCCTTAGCGACTCAATGAACATGATCAAGAGGATAGAGGAGGGGTCGATCCGAAGAGAATGGTTGCTGTCTCTGGAGCGGTCTCGGCTGGCAAAGATTAGTTTCATCTTCGTGCCAGGGCATGCGGGAGTACAAGGAAATGAGCGGGCTGACAAGCTCGCAGGTGAGGCTACTGTGGAGGGCGGACGCGCCATGGACCAGACTGACATTCTGAATGCTCTACGAGAAGTAGGACTTTTTCGTGAAACAAGTGATGACTGTGAATCTACAACCATGGCCAGACTGCGAGAACAGCAAATTAAAAGAGGGGTGGCCAAACAAGAACACTACGCAGGAAGCCAAAGAAGATTGATAAACCAACACAGAACTGGCGTCGTTAGCCGCTACACGCTGCGGGATTTGCTGAGGAGGGGATCCGAGCACTTATGGACTGAATGGTTCGATGTGCAATGAGGATGATCTGTCGACTAACTAACTAACTAACAGTGTTAAAGTGATACAATGTTACAGTGTTACAGTGCTGCAGAGTTACAGTGCTACAATGTTACAGTTCTACAGTGTCACAGCGCTACAGTACTACAGTGCTACAATGTTACAGTGTATATATATAATATGTATGTATATGCTACTGGTGCCATTAGTATTGGGACTGTAGGCTGACTGTTGCAGATGAGGACGGAACGTGTATGTGAATGCCCCGAGTGATGTGATGTCGGTTCCGGACTCATCTGCAACTCAACTCAACTTAATCAATTATAACAAAACATGCTGAGCAAAATATACCCGGGTCTGCAGTAACGTTTAACTATAATATCTTTCTCTTTGTAGATGTTTCCAGTTGCCACATAAAACTGTTCAGTTGCATAGTTTGTTAATGGCTTCGCTATATAAAATTACAACCTTTGAGACAGAAGCTTGTAACCATTTCCTTTGATAAGAAGGTTAATGAAATAACATGACATCACAAATAGTGTAGCCATATTGTGAGCGTCAGATTGATGTCTAGGATAAGGAGCGACCACCCACAAACTGCAGCTGCTGCTGGCATATCTCCTAGTTTTCATATCAAGGGAGAGAAAATCAGCCATTTAGTCAGACCGAATGTGGTAACATCCCACGCACACACGCGCGCGCACACACACTCAAACACATGCTGTAATCGTCCACATACTTTTCAATGTTTCTCCAAAAGATCCTGTCAAATCCCGCACTCCGGTAATAAAACTCTTGTAATTGAAGCCCCTAGGACAACCATCAATGTTTGATTGCCAACGTTCACAACACGAAAATTATCCGTTTTCTTGAGTTGCTCAGATTAATTTTTATTGATATAATTGCCAGGGATGCAGTGGAAACGGTTGGAAAAACTGGCACCGTTTGTGTGGTTTATGTCATTGTTTATTTTGTGCAAATCTCTGGTGATCATATATCAAGACACAGAACACATTCAGAAGTGGTGTTGCTGTTTAGATACCCCATACGTTGTTATTTATTTCAACGCTGCTGTGTTTTTTTTTTACTTCCAGGGACTGCACCGGATAAGAGAGTAGTTCGTAGAGTCAGCAGAGAACGGGTGCGAGGACGGAGCTTCTGAGTGGAACGTAACATCAGCTTTTGATGTTGATAATTAGTGCAACATGATAGGTGCGGCAGTTGTGAGAGATATATCAGTAAATACCTCAGATGGTATATGCTCTATCTAGATTTGCTTATCTTTACGAGCTCATGGCATCATTAGGGGATGCAGATAATGATTAACGGATTACTTCATTCTGAAGAGTATACATATTTGTCGTTTTAACTATTACATTTCTAACAGTTTGGCAATCCAAACAAGCAAATGTGTGTGGTGTCTGGAGTGACCCTAGAAGGCAATATGTCATTAGTTTTGACATATTCAATGAAAACAAGCAGAGTTGTGCTCACATAGTAACTCCCATCGTATGTGGTATATCTTTGTGACGCCAGGGTGCTACAATGGTTGCTATGTTACGTCAAGACACCCACTTCTTCCTGTTCAAAAGGAGTGAATTTGGCAATACTATAGCCAGCGCATTCTAGAATATGATCAGTGCAGGACGTTGCTCTCAGCTTGGCCTCCGCTTGCAAGGAGAATAGGGTTGGGCAAGGCAATGACAGCAATGCGGGCCATGCATTGTAAAAGCCATGCCTTTAGTCCACATTGCTAGCCAGCAGCTTACTTTGGTACCACTTGATAGTGCATATCTATATGTTAATGGATGTATATATGTGTAACAATAGTTGCATATCAGTATTTCATTAGCTGCATTGATGTGTAGCAACATACGCTCATCTGTATATCACTAGCTGCTTATCTGTATTTCAACAGTATATCTGTGTGTCAATATGTATGTATGTGTATATCGATAGGCGCCTGTATATCATCAGGTGTACATCTGTATCTGTTTGTGCCGCTCGCTTCCATTTTACCCGGATACCTTGACCACGTGGTATGATCGGGACAAGAACACGGGCCTAATCCGGGACTGTGATGATTGTGAGAGATGGCGAACCATAACTGCCCACGCTTATCGGCCAAGATGCGACTATAAACAACGGGGGTGTTGTACTGTGTTGAGAAACCCAACGAGGAGGAGTAACACGTGGGACAAACGGTCCAGCCGTATGTAGAAAGTAGTAATACTAATCACCGGTTATTTTGGAGAAAAATAAGTAGAACTTGTGAACTTTGTGAAAACAAACAACATAGCAATGCTGGATATCTTAAGTGAGAGAAGCAATTTAAAAGCCCTAACAACATGTATTGATAATATTCTAATTTAAGCCATCAAAACATGTTAAGGGTATGGACAAAATGGTTAACAAACATGTGTGACCTGGCAGGACAAGAGAGGAGAGTACCACAAGACAGGCACAGAGCTGTGATTGTACCTTTATGGGAGAATGGAGGTCGCAAAATAGACTGCAGTATATATAGAGGCAAATCTCTACTCAGCCATGTAGGAAAAAGTTATGCAAATATTTAAGCACAGAGAACAAGATACGCGATAGAACCTCTTCTATGTGGTGCTAAATTTGCCTTTAGAAAAGGAAGAGGAATGCACTGATGCCATTTTTGCATTAAGACAAATGAATGACACATATAAAGAATACAAGAAAGAATTAAGTGTGACTTTCATAGATCAAGAAAAGCCTTTGGTCGAGTAAATATGTATAGATTGTGAAAAGTGCTAGAAGAATACAGTGTAAAAGGGCAGCTGTTGAATAACATCAAGGCTATGTATTAAAACAGTGAGTATGCGGTAAGAACAAATGTCGACATAACAAAGTGGGTCTAGATAAAATCAGGCGTCAGACATGGATGTGTTTTATTATCCCTTTTGTTCATCAACTATATGGATATGATTATTAAAGAAGTAAATTAACAACCAGAAAGTTTAAACCAGCTGCTGTTTGCAGGCGGCTAGAGTTTACTATGTGAGAACAATGGGGATTTTCAGCACCATATAAATTGCCTTGACAATTGCTGTTAGAATTTTGATATGACGATTAAAATCGAAAAGACAGAATTTGTGACAAATCGATGAATACCAGTAAATTATAATGTACATAATCATCATCAAGTGCCATGTTAGTTGGCGTAGGTGTTCATGGCTCTCCACAGATCTCGGTCTTTGGTGTTCAGGATCAACTCTGCATATGGTATTCCTCCATGCCACAGTCTCAATCCATCCAGTATTATTTCTCTTGATCTGCCCCTGCCTCTCTTCCCTTCGATCTTTCCAGTTGTCACGATGTTCTCCAATGCCTCTCTTCTCATCACATGGCCGACGAAAGATATTTGTCTCTTCCTTATTATTGTATATAATGTTCTAGTTTCATTAGACCTATAAGGCAGTCGTTATTAGTTACTATGGCAGTCCAAGGAATTCGCAACATTCGTCTCAGGAACCACATCTCTGTTGCTTACTAATTTCTTCCTAATTTGTTCATTTACATTCCAAAAGTCACTGCCATACAGCAAAACTGGTTCTACATAGCATTTCAGCACTCTCTTTCTTATATTCAGTGATAGTGACTTATTGCATAAGATACTCTTCATTTTCTGAAATGTGGCCTTTGCTTGTCCTACTCTGCACTTAACCTCTAATGTACATCTTCCATCTGATGTTATAAATGCCCCTAGGTATTTAAAATTATCCACTTGGTTAAGAATTTTTCCTTCTATTTCTATGTCACATTTTGGTGTCACCATTATCTTTGATATCACTATTGGTACTGTTTTCTTGATATTCACGGAGATTCCTTTCCTTGCACTCTCTGTTACTACAATGTCCAACAATTGTTGTAGGTCTGTTGAATTATCTGTCAACAATACTGTCATCTGCATAGCGTTTATTATTTATATTATAACCTCCAACTAGTATTCCTGGCATCTCTTTGATCTCTCTCATTATTACATCGCTATATAGGGAGAAGAGATCTGGTGATACCCCTGTGATACTCCTAGCTTAATCTGTTCGTAACTACCCTCTTTATTTCCCATTTTAATTGCTGCTACTTGGTTCCAGTAAATATTCTTTATTATTCCGGTCCCCAGCATGGCGATTAGGCCTCTGGAGTATTTATCTTTTTCGGCTGCGGTTTGCATTTCGCATTTCCCTCATCTTGGACTGGTAGTATATTTTTCGTCGCCCTGTTACTGAGTTAGTACGTGGCGCGACTCTGTGAGCTGTGATATTCACGTGGAATGCATTTACGTGTCCGCTTTTGTTTGTACAGTGACCTGCATGTTCGGAACAATGGCTACCGACTGTTGCCGAATTGAATGAATTGCCTTTTCGGTTCACGAGTGCATTTTTCAGGAGACTCCTGGGAGTCGGCGCTGGAGCTACGGAGTTCGTGCTTTAAGCAACGCTTCGGCGGGTCGAATAGAGACAGGGCCATGTGAGAAAACCCAGGTCAATTAGGTCTTTCTGATGACTGCCGATTCCATCGAAGATGAACTGTGGTTTTCGTGGATGACATCTGTGTTGGCATTCTGCTGCGGCATTATGCACAGTGTATCGGTGCGGGCTGTTGGATTGCCGAGACTCCTGTCTGTTCCACTTTCACATTGGACAGTGGGGAGCATTTTGTGTGATATTCACTGGCACAGGAACGGAGCATAATGGGGACGACCCGTTGCCGTGAAGGTGAAAACCTCGATACTAACTAACTAACTAACTAACTAACTAACTAACTAACTAACTAACTAACTAACTAACTATTATTCTTAAATCTTTCCCATCAATGTTGACATCTTCTAACATTTTAATCAATTAATCACGTTTTACTTTATAAAATGCCTTAGTATAATCTATGAAGCACAAATATATGTCTTTCTGTTTCTCTGTTGACCTTTCTATTAGTGTCCGTAATGTATATATTGCATTGATTGTGCCCTTTCCCTCCACAAATCCTTACTGTTCTTCACTCGTTTCCATTTTTATGTTCTTTCTTGTTCTTCTCATTATAATTCTGAGTAGAAGCTTAGTGATGTGTTTATGAGATTAATTGTACGAAAATCTTCACATTCTATTGCTCCTGGCCTTTTTGGTATAGCTATAAATACAGATTTCAGCATATCGCACGGCAAATATACACTGCTGTAAATATCATTCAACATTTTGGTTAATATATCTACTCAAAATTCTCCCAATACTTCTAATTCTTCTATTGTGATTTCATCTGGCTTCGCTGTTTTTCCTTTCATCATATGTTTTATAGCGTCCTTCTAAGTTACTTTCTTCTGTTAATTAATGTAAATATAAATATAAAATGGCAGATCAGAAGACGAGATCGAAAATAGATGCAATAAGGCAAATCAACTCATTGGACAAATGGCACCAATATTAAAGAACAAACATGTATCAGTAACTACTAAGAAAGCACTTTACAACACAATCTTCCTACCAGCTCTATGCTACCAATGCCAAACCTGGACAATGACAGAAAAAGAGAAAAGAAAAATCACAACAACAGAAATGAGGTTCCTGAGAAGAATACTCAACGTATCAAGAAGAGATAAGATCAGAAATGAAGAAATCAGGACTAAAGTGGGGGTTAAAGCAGCACTATATTTTATTAGAAAGCATGCAAGTAGGTTACCAGTCAATAGCATACCACAACATGCAATGATGTACAGACCACATTGAAACAGAGGAAGAGGCCGACCGCGTAAACGTTGGACGGAGGGAATAGCAGTCCATGGGAATATCGATACATGAAGCCCATAATCGGGCACTCTCACGATGTTTATACTTCACCTCGACACCGTAAGGTACAAGAGGAACATGATCAGATGAGATGAGATGAGATAAATGGAAAATAATTCAAACACGTCAGCGAGTAGCAGCTACTGGGCATTGTGTACTCAGAGGATGGAAGACTAGAAACAGAAATAGAAACGAGAATATAGAAAGCAAACAACATCAACAATCAAATAGCACCTATTCTAAAACATCAAAATATCAACTTGAGTACACAAAAGAAGCTGATCGATGCTTTATTTGTCCCACAACGATTTGTTACCATTGCTAAACATGAACAGTCCAGAAAAACATTCGTAAAATCACATCGTGTTAAATGAAATACATAAAAAACCTAGCTGGAAGATAAAGAAGCGATCGAGAGACAAATTTTCAACTAAGAATGAGTGTAGGGATAACACTTAATACAGACTAAACAGAACACCAAAGAATTACATGGTTCGGACATTTATGTTGATTGGAACAAGATTAACTATGCGACTAGAGCGTGCTACGTGAGAACATCTGGATACAAGGCGAGAGGACGACCCATAAAGAGTTGGCTAGATCGAGTAAAAGAGACACTACAGTGAAGAAATCAAATATGGTATTAGTAAAGCAACAGGACAAGCGAAACACAGACAATTACACCAGCCTCCTCTCTGAGACGCTTCACGGCAAAAGCAGTAGGACAAAATGAGAAGAAGAAGAACAAGAACGATGATGAAGATGATTCTTTTCATATTCCCAGTCTGGTCATATTTCTTTAGAATGTAAAATTATCAATTATTGGTGTTTATAATTTTTTTTTTTTTTTTTTTTTTTGTTTTTTTTTTTTAAACGAGTACAAGGCAATGTACCCTTCAAAAATGGAAATGAAAAATAAGGTTAATTATTGGTGTTTATTAATATTATGGGATTTTTCTCTGCCAAATTTAATTCAGCTCGGGGCGGTCCTATTGTTTTAGTATGTGTGGAAGGCGGACGTCCATGGACCAGGCAGACATTCTGAATGCTCTACGAGAAGTAAGTCGTTTACAGGAACCAAACGATGACTGGGAATCTACAACCATGGTCAGTCTGCGAGAACAGCAAGTTAAAACAGGTGTGGCCGAACAAGAACACTACACAGGAAGACAAAGAGGAGTAATAAACCAACACAGAACTGGTGTCGTGAGCCGCTACACGCCGCGGGATTTGCTGAGGAGGGGATCCGAGCACATATGGACTGAATGCTTCGGTGTGCAATGAGGATGATCTGTCGACTAAAAAGAATGCACATCTAATTCCCGGACTTCTGACAGCACGTTTGGCGGGACAACAACGTGGAATTATGTGTGCAAGTTTACACAGTGAGTTAAAGAATAGCATTAAAACAGTGATTTAGGAAAACATTACCCGAGTGAACCAGGTATGTCATGACTAACAGCAGTCCACGCCTTCAAACTAACCTTTGCTGCTGGAAACAATGTTAAGTTTTCAGATGGCTCTTTGGTTATAATAACTTTTGTCTGCACTCTCAGAAAGGCTTTATCTAGTCAATGAACTGAGTTGAAACAGTATCGAAACAACGCCACCACTATAAAGCCTAATCACAGACATATATACAGTCTTATCAGCGGAGGAGACTTATCTGTGCTGTGTTTGAACGTAAACCTTTAGTACTTTCAGCAAGATGAAACGACCCCTAAAGCAAATGTAATTGTTTATGGGCATTCAGAATGAACAATAACTAACACGTGCAGTGCTATAACTCAGGTGCAGTGCTCATTGTCTTGGTCTCTGTTTCCTTATTTCCCACTTATACCAGAAGCTCTCAGCGTTTGTTGTCATTCCGTGATTTGAGGATATTTGTATTGTTCTTGCAGTTGACGCTTTTAGAACCACAGTATGTGAAGCCAAATGTATAACCATTGTATGTGAGGTCACATGTGTAACCATTGTATGTGAGGTCATATGTGTAACCATTGTATGTGAGGTCACATGTGTAACCAGTGTATGTGAGGTCACATGTGTAACCATTGTATGTGAGGTCATATGTGTAACCATTGTATGTGATGTCACGTATGTAACCATTGTATGTGAGGTCACATATGTAACCATTGTATGTGAGGTCACATGTGTAACTATTGTGTTTGAGGTCACACATGTAACCATTGTATGTGAGGTCACATGTGTAACTATTGTGTGTGAGGTCACATATGTAACCATTGTATGTGAGGTCACATATGTAACCATTGTATGTGAGGTCACATGTGTAACTGTTGTGTGTTAGGTCACGTATGTAACCATTGTGTGTGAGGTCACGTATGTAACCATTGTATGTGAGGTCACATATGTAACAATTGTGTGTGAGGTCACATGTGTAACAATTTTATGTGAGGTCACATGTGTAACTATTGTGTGTGAAGTCACATATGTAACCATTGTATGTGAGGTCACGTATGTAACCATTGTATGTGAGGTCACATGTGTAACTATTGTGTGTGAGGTCAATATGTAACCATTGTATGTGAGGTCACATATGTAACCATTGTATGTGAGGTCACATGTGTAACTATTTTGTGTGAGGTCACGTATGTAACCATTGTGTGTGAGGTCACATGTGTAAACATTTTGTGTGAGGTCACATGTGTAACCATTGTATGTGAGGTCACATATGTAGCTATTGTGTGTGAGGTCACATATGTAACTATTGCATGTGAGGTCACGTATGTAACCATTGTATGTAAGGTCACATGTGTAACTATTGTGTGTGAGGACACATATGTACCCATTGTATGTGAGGTCACATGTGTAACTATTGTGTGTAAGGTCACACATGTAACCATTGTGTGTGAGGTCACATATGTAACCATTGTATGTGAGGTCACATGTGTAACTATTGTGTGTGAGGTCACACATGTAACCATTGTATGTGAGGTCACATATGTAACCATTGTATGTGAGGTCACATTTGTAACCATTGTATGTGAGGTCACATATGTAACCATTGTGTGTGAGGTCACATATGTAACCAATGTGTGTGAGGTCACATATGTAACCATTGTATGTGAGGTCACATATGTAACCATTGTATGTGAGGTCACGTATATAACCATTGTATGTGAGGTCACATATGTAACCATTGTATGTGAGGTCACATGTGTAACCATTGTATTTGAGGTCACATATGTATCCATTGTATGTGTGGTCACATATGTAACCATTGTATGTGAGGTCACATATGTAACCATTGTATGTGAGGTCACATATGTAACCATTGTATGTGAGGTCACATGTGTAACCATTGTATGTGAGGTCACATGTGTAACCATTGTATGTGAGGTCACATATGTAACCATTGTATGTGAGGTCACGTATGTAACCATTGTATGTGAGATCACATGTGTAAACATTGTATGTGAGGTCACATATGTAACCATTGTATGTGAGGTCACATATGTAACCAATGTGTGTGAGGTCACTTATGTAACCATTGTATGTGAGGTCACATATGTAACCATTGTATGTGAGTTCACATGTGTAACCATTGTATGTGAGGTCACATGTGTAACCATTGTATGTGAGGTCACATATGTAACCATTGTATGTGAGGTCACGTATGTAACCATTAAATGTGAGGTCACATGTGTAACCATTGTATGTGAGGTCACATATGTAACCATTGTATGTGAGGTCACATATGTAACCAATGTGTGTGAGGTCGCCTATGTAACCATTGTATGTGAGGTCACGTATGTAACCATTGTATGTGAGGTCACATGTGTAACTATTGCGTGTGAGGTCACATATGTAACCATTGTTTGTGAGGTCATGTATTTAACCATTGTATGTGAGGTCACATGTGTAACTATTGTGTGTGAGGTCACATGTGTAACCATTGTGTGTGAGGTCACATGTGTAACCATTGTGTGTAAGGTCACACATGTAACCATTGTGTGTGAGGTCACACGTGTAACCATTTTATGTGAGGTCACATGTGTAACTATTGTGTGTGAGGTCACATATGTAACCATTTTATGTGAGGTCACATATGTAACCATTGTATGTGAGGTCACATGTGTAACCATTGTATGTGAGGTCACATATGTATCCATTGTATGTCAGGTCACGTATGTAACCATTGTATGTGAGGTCACATATGTAACCATTGTATGTCAGGTCACGTATGTAACCATTGTTTGTGAGGTCACATATGTAGCCATTGTATGTGAGGTCACATGTGTAACTATTGTGTGTGAGGTCACATATGTAACCATTGTATGTGAGGTCACATATGTAACCATTGTATGTGAGGTCACATGTGTAACTATTGTGTGTGAGGTCACGTATTTAACCATTGTGTGTGAGGTCACATGTGTAACCATTGTGTGTGAGGTCACATGTGTAACCATTTTGTGTGAGGTCACATATGTAACCATTTTATGTGAGGTCACATGTGTAACTATTGTGTGAGGTCATACATGTAAATATTGTATGTGAGGTCACATATGTAACCATTGTATGTGAGGTCACATTTGTAACCATTGTATGTGAGGTCACATATGTAACCATTGTGTGTGAGGTCACATATGTAACCAATGTGTGTGAGGTCACATATGTAACCATTGTATGTGAGGTCACATATGTAACCATTGTATGTGAGGTCACGTATATAACCATTGTATGTGAGGTCACATATGTAACCATTGTATGTGAGGTCACATATGTAACCATTGTATGTGTGGTCACATATGTAACCATTGTATGTGAGGTCACATGTGTAACCATTGTATGTGAGGTCACATATGTAACCATTGTATGTGAGGTCACATGTGTAACCATTGTATGTGAGGTCACATATGTAACCATTGTATGTGAGGTCACGTATGTAACCATTGTATGTGAGGTCACATGTGTAAACATTGTATGTGAGGTGACATATGTAACCATTGTATGTGAGGTCACATATGTAACCATTGTATGTGAGGTCACATATGTAACCATTGTATGTGAGGTCACATATGTAACCAATGTATGTGAGGTCACGTATGTAACCATTGTATGTGAGGTCACATGTGTAAACATTGTATGTGAGGTCACATATGTAACCATTGTATGTGAGGTCACATGTGTAACCATTGTATGTGAGGTCACATGTGTAACCATTGTATGTGAGGTCACATATGTAACCAATGTATGTGAGGTCACGTATGTAACCATTGTATGTGAGGTCACATGTGTAAACATTGTATGTGAGGTCACATATGTAACCATTGTATGTGAGGTCACATATGTAACCAATGTGTGTGAGGTCACATATGTAACCATTGTATGTGAGGTCACATATGTAACCAATGTGTGTGAGGTCACATATGTAACCATTGTATGTGAGGTCACATATGTAACCATTGTATGTGAGTTCACATGTGTAACCATTGTATGTGAGGTCACATATGTAACCATTGTATGTGAGGTCACGTATGTAACCATTGTATGTGAAGTCACATGTGTAACCATTGTATGTGAGGTCACATATGTAACCATTGTATGTGAGTTCACGTGTGTAACCATTGTATGTAAGGTCACTTGTGTAACCATTGTATGTGAGGTCACATATGTAACCATTGTATGTGATGTCACATGTGTAAACATTGTATGTGAGGTGACATATGTAACCATTGTATGTGAGGTCACATATGTAACCATTGTATGTGAGGTCACATATGTAACCATTGTATGTGAGGTCACATGTGTAACTATTGTGTTTGAGGTCACACATGTAACCATTGTATGTGAGGTCACATATGTAACCATTGTATGTGAGGTCACATTTGTAACCATTGTATGTGAGGTCACATATGTAACCATTGTGTGTGAGGTCACATATGTAACCAATGTGTGTGAGGTCACATATGTAACCATTGTATGTGAGGTCACATATGTAACCATTGTATGTGAGGTCACGTATATAGCCATTGTATGTGAGGTCACATATGTAACCATTGTATGTGAGGTCACATATGTAACCATTGTATGTGAGGTCACATATGTAACCATTGTATGTGTGGTCACATATGTAACCATTGTATGAGGTCACATGTGTAACCATTGTATGTGAGGTCACATATGTAACCATTGTATGTGAGGTCACATGTGTAACCATTGTATGTGAGGTCACATGTGTAACCATTGTATGTGAGGTCACATATGTAACCAATGTATGTGAGGTCACGTATGTAACCATTGTATGTGAGGTCACATGTGTAAACATTGTATGTGAGGTCACATATGTAACCATTGTATGTGAGGTCACATATGTAACCAATGTGTGTGAGGTCACATATGTAACCATTGTATGTGAGGTCACATATGTAACCAATGTGTGTGAGGTCACATATGTAACCATTGTATGTGAGGTCACGTATGTAACCATTGTATGTGAGGTCACATGTGTAACCATTGTATGTGAGGTCACATATGTAACCATTGTATGTGAGGTCACGTATGTAACCATTGTATGTGAGGTCACATGTGTAACCATTGTATGTGAGGTCACATATGTAACCATTGTATGTGAGTTCACGTGTGTAACCATTGTATGTGAGGTCACTTGTGTAACCATTGTATGTGAGGTCACATATGTAACCATTGTATGTGAGGTCACATATGTAACCATTGTATGTGAGGTCGCATATGTAACCATTGTATGTGAGGTCACATATGTAACCATTGTATATTAGCGCACAGAATCTTATCATAATCATCAAGTGCCATGCCACCAGGAATAGGCGTTCATGTCTCTCCACAGATCGGGGTCTTTGGTGATATGGATCAACTCTGCTGCTGATATTCCTCCATGCCACCTTCTCAATTCATCCAGTATCATTTCTCTTGGTCGGCCTCTGCCTCTCTTCCCCTCGATCTTTCCAGTCGTCACGATGTTATTCAATGCCTCTCTTCTCATCACATGAGCCAAATAAAGCTGTTTGTCGCCTTCTTATTGTTTTATATAACATTATAGTTTCATATCCTCTTTCAAGCAATCGTCGTTAGTTACTCTAACAGTCCAAGGAATTCGCATCATTCGTCTTAGGAACCACATCACTGTTGCTTCCAAGTCCATCCTAATTTGTTAATTTACATTCCAAGATGATTGTCATACAACACAGCAAGTTCTATATATCACTTCAGCATACTCTTTCTTACATTCAATGATAGTGACTTATTGCATAAGATACATTTCATTTTCTGAAATACAGCTTTAGCTTGCCCTATTCAGCTCTTAATCACTGTTGTGCACCTTCCGCCTGATGTTATTAATGCCCGTAGGTAGTTAAAATTATCCACTTGACTCTTCTTCTTCGTTCATCCGGAGTTTTTTTTTCTCGGATGTGATTGCGTTGTGCCTGTTTACAGCAGAGCTGCGTTCTTTCGCCGTTAGGCCGACACATCCGACTTATGCGGGCATTAGTTTACCGGGTTAACCTTCCCGGATCCACTTGGTTAAGAATTTTCCTTTTATTTCCATGTCACATTTTCGTGTCACATTTTTCATTTATATCACCATTATTAATGTTTTCTTGATATTCAAGGTAAGTCCTTTCTTGGCACTCGCCGTTACAACAATGTACAACAATTGTTGTAGATCTTTTGCAATTATCCGTAATTACTGTGTCATTTGCATAGCGTATATTGTTTATATTATAACCTCCGATTAGTATTCCTGGCTTCTCTGTGGTCTCTCTCATTATTATTTCGCTATGGTGGGAGAAGAGATCCGGTGACTAAAGACACCCCTGTCGTACTCCTAACTTTATTTGTTCATAACTGACCTCTTTATTTCCCATTTAATTGCCGCTTACTTGGTTCCAGTAATGAATGAATCACCCAAAAAAACGAGAAGTAGATTGTGAGCTTACTAAAACACGACTACAAGAGACAAATTGGACGTTGCGGCCAAAGCCTTCGTCGGCACAGGACAAGCAAATACAAACCAACACAAACCTACATGAAACACACTATGACAATATTAATCTATTAAACTAATTAAATGTACTCATCTGATTCTGTGTCCTTGCTTGGAAATATTTTTGGTTCCAGTAAGCATATTTTATTATTCTGAGATCTTTCCCATCAATTTTGATATATTCCAACATTTTAAGTAGTTCATCATATTTTACTTTATCAAATGCCTTTGTATAATCTATGAAGCACAAATATATGTCTTTCTGTAATTGATCTTTCTATTAGTGTTCGTAATGTATATATTGCATTGTTTGTACCCTTTCCTTCCACAAATCCACACTGTTCTTCACCAATTTCGATGTTTATTTTCTTTCTTGTTATTCTTATTATATTTCTAAGTAGAAGCTTAGTGACATTGTTTATGAGGTTAATTCTTCGCTAGTCTTCGCATTCAATTGCTCCATGTCTTTTTGGTATAGCTATAAATACAGATTTCAGCATATCAATTGGTAAATTTCCACTGCTGCAAATATCATTCAACATTTTGGTCAATATAGCTATTCCAAATTATCCCAGGATTTTTAATTCTTCTTTTGTGATTCCGCCTGACCCCGATGTTTTTCCTTCCTACATATGTTTGACAGCGTCAGCGACTTCTTATTTTAGAATAGGTGGACCTTCTAAGTTTCTTTCTTCTTTTAATTCTTCCCTTTCTCCATCTTATATATTCATTCCACCTCTCTATTATAGCCTATTTCTCAAATAATATCTTTCCTGTTTTTTTTATTTAAAACACCCTGTATTTAATATTATTTTTCTTCTCATGAGCGCACTGATTTGCGTGTGCATATTTTTGGTATCTTTAATATAATTTAATTCAATTTTATTGCACTGCTAGTTTAATCTACTTTCGTTTGCCTTTTCGAATTTATCTCTAATTTCTTTATTTATCGTATCATACTCTAGTTTGTCATTTTTACTATGTTTTTTCATCATCATCATCATCATCATCATCATCATCATCATCATCATCATCATCATCATCATCATCATCATCTTCCACTTTTGCCGTCAAGCACCGTGGGGAGGAATAATTTGCGTTCCAGCGCCCGGTGGGCTGCACTGGATAGTGTCATTCCATGTGGTTGTACAATGTCTTTGATGTCGTCAATCCATTTTCTTCTTGGACGTCCTCGTGGTCTCGTCGCAGATGATCTTTGATGTAAGGCCAGTGATGTAGTTGCTGGTGTTGCATTCTAACGACATGGCCAAACCACTTGATCTTCTGTGTTTCAATAAATGTGGCACAAGATGTTGTTATTACTTACTCGGTCTCGGATTGTTAAGTTGGCAGCTCTCCTCGGGCATCTCATTTCGCAGGTGTTGATTTTGCGAAGGTGTAATTTGGATAAAGTCAAGGTTTGAGATTGGTAGCATAGGGTTGGTGTGAATATGCTGTTTATTATCTGTCGTTTTGCGGACATGGGTATATTTGGTTGTTTCAGTAAGGGTGATAGTTGATATGTAAGTGCACCAGCTTTTCGACATCTGATTTCGATTTCTCTGTCCAATCTGCCATCTTCTGTGATCACACATCCAAGATATGTGAATTCTTTAACTTGTTTCAGAGTTGTGCTATTTATCTGTATACTTAGTGCGCCCGGCGATCTGCTAACTCGCATTACTTCGGTTTTGACTGTATTTATACTCATATTGTATCTCCTGCATGTTGTACTCAGATTATTAATATGATTTTGCAGTCTGCCCTCGTCGCTATAAAATAGGCACTGATCTTCTGCAAATAGAAGTTCATTTATTTCCTGTAGATTAGTTGTTTCATCTGGAGTAAAGAGTTCTAAATTTTCTGAATCTGTTCTGTCGAGAATTGCTTCTTTGGAAATTTTGTCCATGTAGATATTAAATAGCAGGGGAGAGAGCACACATCCCTGCCTCACTCCTGTATTGACTGTGAACATACCTGATATTCCTTTTTGTGTTCTTACTGCACTTCGGCTCGAGTGATACATGGCTATGATGTTTTCTAGCAATTGCCCTTGTATCTCATTGTCTTCAAGGATGGTCCATAATTTGTATCTGTCTACTCTATCGAAAGCCTTTTCCTGATCTACAAACACAATATTCTGCTTGTCACGATATTCGATAGTTTTTTTTTACATATTTGTCTAAGTGTAAATAATGCACCAGTGCAACTTTTACCTTTCCGAAAACCTAATTGTACTTTGCTTAACTGTTGTTCAACTATTGGTCTAGCTTTTGTTCCAATAGTTTTGCATTCTTTTTCCCTATATGGCTCAGGAGTGATATACCTCTGTATGTTTCGCACTCTCTCATATTGAATTTCTTTTTCCATATTGCCTTTCATTTGTCCATCAACCTTAAGATTTCTTCAGGCATACGTTTTTATGCTTGTTGGCTTCTCTTCTGTAATATTTCTTTGTCTGTTTCTTCTTCTTCTTCCTCGTTCATCCGGAGTTTTTTTTTCGGATGTGATTGCGTTGTGCCTGTTTACAGCAAAGCTGCGTTCTTGCGCCGCTAGGCCGACACATCCGACTTCTGCGGGCATTTGTTGACCGGGTTAACCTTCCCGGAGCTTTGCCTGTTTGATGTCCCTTAACATTTCCTATTGTTCATTTATACAAATTTATATATTGTTCATGTATTTTAGCTGTTGCATTGTATCTATTTTGCACAGTCACTCTGACTATTCGAATTATTGGCAATGCAATATGTCGTCTTCGGTATATTGGGGAGTCATAGCTACTTAGAATCAGCTTTCATTATGTCTCTGCACATATATAAATAGTACTTGCCATTGCCGTCCATACACTTCCTTCAGCAGAAGAGTATCATGACGGCAGCACGCCAGTAGATATACAGCACATTCGATTTTCCATATGATAGAAGCACATCAATGAGAGACGGTGTCATGAACTGAACAGACAATATATCAATCATTCATGCGTTCCTTGTGTTATGTGCTTTTATGATACCTCTAACGAAGAGTCAAGCATATACAACAAGAGCCAAGCTGTGGGTGCATGCGGTATCACATGGCATAACCATTATCCTTGTTCTAGTCCATTTCATGTGGATCAGAGGTAGTCTATCATCAACAATCCTAATAAGATAGTATGTTACCTATTCTTACTATCTCAGTGGTAAGTTCCACAGCGACACTCCTCTGATTGTTTAATCGTATGACTTGAGTTGAGTTGAGTCAAGAAACCGCATCATTGCACTTGGAGTATTCCCATAAATGCTCAGTCATAATCTTCAACAGTAACGAAGAGTTCCAATACTAATGGTGCCCGTTACAATCTGATTTTATGTCCGTCTTGCTTTACCTCTGAGTGACGGCTGTCTACCAGATCCTCTGACCATCCCATGCTGCCTTATTCTCTGTGTATCATGGTAGACTATATGTTGTTATGCATTACTCACGCGCTCTCAGAGGCCTTCACCCATCTGCCTTATAAAGCATCAAATCACCCCTCAACTATGCAGCACCAGCCAGTCTGTCTGCTTGTTCATTCCCAACCACATCAGTGTCCTAGAGAAAAGTTCCAGCGAATGCCAGAACCGCTACACCTAAATTGATGCATACCATTCAGCACGAAGAATGCCATCCTTCACCTGTGTCAGCATGTTTTGTAAATCAGTGACAATCACAACATGCGTATATAGTTTGTTCTCCAACCGATGGAAAGCTACAGTAGCTACCTCCACCTCCATCCTCAGACTTGAGGTTGTGGTGTCACATGTCAAGCTCTCCTTTCCTTTATTGGCTGTTGCCTTTTGCTATGAATCCCCAGGAACCCTTTTCCTCTTAACACAGATCCATCGGTATAGATAATCATATTGTCAGCACGAGAGTAGCCCTGAATTAATTACTAAATCTCTGGTTCCGTTGCGTCTGCTGGCCACTCCCAACACTCACGTGCCAATGAGTTTATAACCCTGCACAAGTCTAAATATCTATTCGGCACTCTGACCCAGTCGGCTCCTTGACGTTACGCACGCAGTTGGTAATCCCGCATACCGCGTTCAAAACATAGCTGCGGGTGATTTGGCAACAGATCGCCTTACGTTGTTTTGTTATGAAAATAGTATGAGTGCCCGTCGTTCAGAAAGCAATAACAAACTAATGAACGTAACCTTGCCAAGAGAACATAAACAGCATAAAAAATGCTGGAGTTGACTGCTATCGTCATGTAGAGGATATGCAACTAACTATAACCCACTCCTTGCCTAAGGTCAATCTTCTCAAGTGTACACTTCTCTGATGGTATCCTCTGCCTGAACCAAACAGCATGTGGCCCTTGACTGCATCCAAAGATTTATGCAGAGGGTGTTCCTTGTCCGCAGCCACCTTGAACTATGACACTGCCTGCAACACCTAGAGTCTGTCTGTAATGGTCGCTAGCGCTAGGCTGTAACGCATACACACTATTAGGGCGTCCCTTCTACACCCCATAATCACCCTCGTGGCTTCATTCTGTATGTACTCTAGTTTCACTAGCTGACTCGTTGAGACAGTGAGTACTCCTAGTCCATACTCGAAAACTGAATTGATCAAGTGCTAAAAATAATTGTGAGAAGCATTTTCTGCTCAGGGTTTCTTGTCGCCATACATCTCAGTGCATTGAGTCCCTTCTGACATTTTGTAACTACAACTTCAACATGATCCTTTAACGACAAGCTTCTATGAAAAATGTATCCCAGGTGCCTCAGACTGCTTTCTCCATTCACATGTCTACAAATTTATTGTGAAGCCTGGGAAGTCAGCTTTATCACTTCTATTGTCAAGAGAGCACCACAATACAGATGTCTATTCTTTAATATTATATGTGATATACTAATTCTCCTTTTTATCTCTATTTTGTAGTGTACAATGAGTGTGAAACCGCTTATTGTTAGACGATTCTATTACACATGATCCATTTAGAAGGCAGTATTGCGGTATTTCTTATCTGACCCCTCCCTTTTTTCACTATTGCACTATCATTTCTATCTTATATATGTATACAGCATTATGCACCGATCCTGACAGCACCATAACCTCATCCACTTACCAAATTGTACACCGTGAATATATCCAATATGAGATCACACTCAGCCATAATTCAGCATTTTCTCCACGTCTGTGGCATCGGTGACAAGTATCCCATATTGTCTTTCATTTAGCTTAATTCTTTTGTTCCATATGATATGTACCTTATTCTGCTTCGACGTAGCCGCTACAGTGTTTTTTTTTTAAAAAGATGTTCGCATGTGGTTGCGCTTTATTTAATTTTTTTGTAACTTAATAATGGAGTCTGATTGTGTCCAAGATCTCTGTCTACGCCCCACTCCATTTTAAAATTTAAGACTTCGTGGAGTGTTTGTTTTAATTGTACCCTGGTGAATTGATTTTGATTATTTACTTTTCCGCACTACTACCCTTTTCATTTAACTGGATAACTTCTGTTCCACCCTCATTCCAAACACTACACACTTTCCTTTCATCTTTCCTAGGCAACTCGCATTGTTACTAGTGAGATCTATCTCCTCCCACACCCCACAGTCGGCTTCCATCGCGTGCTTCCGGTTAGTTGACCCACGGTCAGCGTTGATTTACTTCAATATGTGCGCCCGGTTAGTTTGTTGCCTTATTCGGATGGCGGATGCACATCTGCAAAGTAATGTGTGTACCTATTTAATATGGTTATATCATTGTCTGTTTGTTTTTTGTGTACTAACAAATGCTGCAACCGCAGCGTCCCTCCGTGACATGTGAATGTGTTGTTGGGAAGTTGACCTGTTCCACTTCCTGTGTTCGTTGTATCATTTCCGTGTTCATCATATTCATTGTATCTACAATGTCGTCCGTAAGTTAACAGTGCCCTTAAAGGGAGCACAGAGCAGTAACACTGCAAGAGACGACTAGGGAGTGTTGTGCTTAGCACAACTTGCCCAATTACGGTAGAAAGATTCGGCCTAAACATATACGACCAACAATGTACAAGTGACATAACTGTAAAAATAATGATTCAGCCAACCAAGAGGAAGAATAGCCCTTGTAGAAGAGTATGACGAGATGCAAGGAAAGCTACAAGGATTCTGGATCGTGTATGAACTTGCTTTCACCCAGGAAAATGCCCAAGACTGATACCTCGAATGTTAACACTGTGTGTGAATTGGGGGGAAAAACATTTTGGGATTATGTAAAGTAAAGTGGCACAGAAAAAGCAAATAACTTCTAAGCACAGGTGACACTTTTCTGTAGAGATGCAGAAATTGCAGCAGAGAAACGAAACTTCCGAATCATTGGGACTGTCACAAAGAAAGTTGTAGGAAATATATAAATATAACTGGACCAAAATTAAAGATCAAATAAGCAAGTGGGTTTAATACTTTGAGGAATTTCTGAATAGACCAGTCCCAAATAATCCTCCTGATATCCAACCGACAGATGGGGAGTTGAATAATAGCTGTGAGAAGCCATCGAAAGATTAAATTTTAAAAAAAGCAGCCAAACTACTGAGAGATCTAATTAGAATTGCTGGTCCAGTTTGTATCTCAACAGAAGCTAGTATAGGCAATATGAACACGTTATCTTAATTGTTACACATATTATTTAACAGGGTCTGTGAGACCGAAGAAATAGCAGCTAGACTGGAGTGAAGCATTTCTGGTGAAACTGCCTAAGAAAGAGTGTAAAACTTATTGAGGAATAATGTTATTTAATATGTTCCTGGTTAACTATTAAGCAGATCATTCCAGTTTAGTTTAGTCGACAGGATCAACATCACGGCACACGGGTGTAACCCATAAGTGCTCCGTTTTTCTCTTAACTCAAACCTAAGTCTGGAGAAACTCAGCTCAGTGCACGAACTCCGTAGCACCGACGAGGATCCTGAAATACTTTGGGTAGATTTTTAACTCGAAATTTTGCCCGGGCAGCGCCGTTAGGCTACTCTTTTTCGATTTACAACTGCCAAGGGATTTTTTTCGTGCGCAACAATACACACGGCGTCCGATCTCACTACTCAGGGACCAGGGAAAATTTTATTACTAGAAGTCCACGTGAAAAAATTCCGGTCCTCACCGGGGCTTGAACCCGAGACCTCCAGCACTCGAGGTGGGCACCATACCTCTAGACCACTCAGTCCCCCTTATCATTTCTGGAGAGATTAAGAGGTGCCATTGACAAACAACTAAGGCAAGAAAAAGGGGACACCCGACCAAACAGATATTATGCTGACTAGATAGTCACACAACGAAGAGTAATTGAGTAAAGTATTGAACTAAATTCCGCGCGTAATAATGGATTTGTAGGTTATGAAAGAGCTCATGAAAGCAGTGATTGGGGATTCTTTGTAAAGTAGTGAAATACTGTGTAATTCAACAGAATATACCTAACCTAATAAGGGCAACAAATAAAGATATGCTGTGTAAAATTCTTAATAAGAGAAAAACTTACTGATATAGTAGACATAACAATGGGTGTGTAAACCCGATGCTTTTTATTTGCATCATTATTATTACTGACTATAGACTGGTTTATAACGACAATAACTATCGGCGAAGTGGGTGAGGCTTTATTACAAAAGTTAAGCGACAGCTGTGTAAGATAGGAGAACATGACATATAATATCACGACTTGCAGCATAAGACTAGAGGTGAGGGATGCAATGCCGGCGTTTCGATGGCTGCTGAGTAGTACAGAACTACATGTTATGTTTGTTGCATTCTCGCTAAGTACAGCAAAGGAATAAAGAAACGGGTGCAGCAACATCAACAAAAGACCCAAATAATGAGAGACCCATATACGATTCGCCGTGGTGGAATAGAGGTTCTAGACGACATTCAACGCGCAGACGGAAATGCAGGTGGTCGTTTAATCAGACTGCCCCGAGTACAATCAACACGGAAACTCGCGGCTGCTAAATTAGAGGACGGAACACGTGTGAAATGTCCTGAGTTCAGTTATATTAGTTCTTGATTTCATAGTCATGCAAAGGATGAGTGGAGGTAACGTAACATGTGTCAATAAAACAACCCTTAACAACGAATTTCACTAAGCCATACACAAGGCAATCAATAATACTGACCATCTTTACTTTTTAAAGTTTTCATTTGTAACACTATGTTAATAGTGTTTAAACCCCACAACGACCCTCTAATAACCGCCACCCACCCCTTAACACCGTATTTAACTAAGCCATACGCACAATAACCAATAATACAGACCATATTTGCTTTTTAAGATTTTCATTTGTTACCCGTATGATGATATTTTGAAAACCACAACGACCCTAAACAGATCACTAATAACTGCTATCTTTTATTTTTAATGAATAAAACTAAAAATAACCAAATAAAACAATAAAAATGGTGTCGTATATAATTTATCTTTTAATTCTTAAAATTTAATTTATTAAACACCCGAAACCGGAAGTAGTTAAGTACCAAAGCGCGCGAGATTTGAAAAAATTATGTTAATTGAGGTCCGTTTTTGTACCGTCTCGCGAAAGGCGATATAATCCACATATCACGATTTATTTATGGTACTGCACCAGAAATACTAACCGTTTCCCGCATTCCATACAACTGCCGCAACCCTGCATCATTGAGAATGTTCTGATTGTTCCCACACACACTTGTTTCACCCTTGCTCCACTTTGTGTTTATATATATGTAATGTCTGGGTTATTACATGTACCATTAATCATAAGCAATATAAAATTAAAGAAGGTCAAATATACATAAAGAAATACGCTTTGATCTACATGCACTGAAAAGTGAGAAGTTAACAGGTAAATTGAACGTAAAGGTAAAGAACAGATTTGATGCATTGTCCAATCTGGAAATATTATTTCAGGATTTCAGCGACCAGTGGAAAATATTACATAAATCCGTCAGCCAAGCTGCAGAAACAACTAGCCCAAAAATGAAGATGTAGGGAAGTAAGAAATGGATGACGGAGGACATCTTAAAACTCATAGAAATAGAAGAAATAACACAAATAACCATGAAACATATGAAGAGATTCACAGAAAATTAGGAAATTGTGCAAAGAGGCAAAAGGAACATAGCTTGAGGAAAATTACAGGAAAATTGAAAACCAACACCACACCCGGAGTACCAAATTAATGCACAAAAGAATGAATGACATCACTAACAAAAGAACACAAAATGAAGGAGTTGCCTAAAACCCAAAGATAGCAAAATCGTAACAGAAAGATGAGATTTTACACGCGTGGTCAGATTATGTGAAAGACCTTTATGGTGATACAAGAGAGGAACAGTATGATATTCGGAATAATAATGAAGGACCATCAATTCTGAAGATAGAAGTTCAGAATACTTTTAACCATATGAAAACTGGCAAGACCTTAGGGTCCAGAGAACATCACAGCAGAAATGATCAATGCCTTAAAAGAATATGGAATAAACCAGGTCACTGGACTGCTGAACACAATATAGATACTGGGGATAAATCCTTCTGAATTATTTAATTATATATTTATTGCAATCCCGAAGAAATCAGGAGCCTTGGAATGGAATGTGATCAACATTGAACAATTAGTATGATGAGCCTCGTCATGAAGATTTTGCTAAGAATCATTATGCAAAGAGTGTAAATAAAATGCAACTCGAAATAGGAGAAGAACAAAGTGGGTTCGTAAAAGGCAATGGTACATTAAATGCTGTGCATATGCTGAGAACACTAATTTAACGTTCTATAGATGTAAACAAAGACCTACATCTTTGCTTTGTTGACTACACAGAGGGTTTAGATAAAGTAAAACATGTCAACACGATGAAAATGCTTGCAGATCTAAGGGAAAGACCTTAGACTTGTAGAAAAATATGTGTTGTTTTGCATATCCTTTACAGGACATCGCTGTCAACATCAGCATCTTTCAGCTGATTGTTGATTTCTTGGCAAGATTGCGCTCAGTAATTTGCCATTGCTTTCTGAGCGGCCGGCTCACATACCCCGTAAGTTACCGGTGAGAATCAGCAGTGGTTCGAATCGCGTCGGTAACTTACGGCGATTCGAACCACTGCTGATTCTCACCGTCGTCACGTTACTGACGAGAGTATACGAGATTACGGAGAAAAGTCGCTAACCTCTAGGCAAGGAAGCCGGCTAGAAAAACATATATTGACCACAAAAGGGTATCATAAAGAATGATATTGAAGTAGGTCAATATGAGACTATTAATAGGGTGTGCGACAGGGATATGCAATGTCTACAGATTATTTTTGTTTTCACTATATAGTGAAAAGGCTTGAGAAGATATGAAGGAACCACCATTGGGGGACGTAACATCCATAACATTAGATGTGCGGGTGATACAGTATTGAACGCAGACAATGAGCAGAACTGCCACATTTAGCAGATGTACTTAATGCTCACAGTGAACAACTAGGGTTAGAGTTAAATTGTAAGAAGCTACAGATTATGGTAGTCACTCTAAAGATAGAAATACCACAATGTTAAATACAGGTAAACGGGAATATTCTTAAAAAGTGAATCGGTACAGCTATCTCGTAACAGTCATAACATCTGATGGGAGATGCCTTGAGGAGATTAGAACAAGAATCGCCATGGCGAAGATACCTTTTTTTGCAAGATAGAAAACATACTGACAATAAAAAGAGTGTTGACCTATGCTTTTGTACGGTGTGAAGCGTGGACAATGAGCAGACAAGCTGTAAAAATATCTAATTGCTGTTGAAATGTGGTGTGTGAGGAAAATGCAAAGAATACCATGGACAGGCAGAAAAACCAATGAACAAGTCCCACAAGAAACAATTGGAAACCGTAAACTGATTAGAGAAATTAGACGTAGACTGTCACAAGTTTTGGGACACGTTATGAGAAAAATTAAATTGGAGAAATTGGTGACAACTAGCAAGATTGGGGGGGGGGGGGGGGGGGGGGAGGAGAGAGGGGGATGAGGGGAAGGCATAGACGTAAATACGCGGATGGCTTGGCCACGTGGTCTATCCATGATCGTGTGAGATGGCGAAACATGACCGCCCACGTTTATCGACATAACACAAGATGATGATGATGATGATGATGATGATGATGATGATGATGATGATGATGATGATGATGATGATGATGATGATGATGATGAGTAAATGTGGAATTAAACTTGCCCTACATTAAGCTGTTTGTGCACACACACAATTGTGTATGCAATATGTGGGTTAATAACGTTTGTATTATCAATGTTCACTGTTTTCAAGATTTGTTACCAGCGTTGTTGTCATGGCTCCGAAATAACTTATGGCACCCACACAGAAAGTGTGATGTCATTACCGTCTGGTGGACACCAACAATGAAGTTTACGAGCTTGGTAGTGGGGCTAGCGTGGTCGCCCAATATTTGTAGCAATTCAGTATGGTCCAAGTATGGTCGCTGTATAGTGGTTTCCAAATCTGGTGTGACTGGGCGATTTCACACGCATTGTCCAGTGTATAACAAAAGCAGTGGTAAACGAATAGATTGTTCCGTCTCAATGTAATTCTGTGACATTTGCGTTATTTTCCCAAGTCTAGTGCAAGTCAGTGATTGATTTCTTCTTCTTCTTCTTCGTTCATCCGGAGTTTTTTTTTCGGATGTGATTGCGTTGTGCCTGTTTACAGCAGAGCTGCGTTCTTGCGCCGTTAGGCCGACACATCCGACTTCTGCGGGCATTTGTTGACCGGGTTAACCTTCCCGGGTGATTGATTTCAGTTTTCAGCATTTCACCATCACTAAACACATTGCAGACATGAAATGTTTTGCCTTCAATAAAGTACATGTCATTCAAGGCTAGATTCTACGAGAGATGTAAAGCATAATATGTCCCACATTATTGTAGATTTGATTAGAGGTGTAGGGTGGCAGTTTGTCCCCAAGGCTTTAGTTTTCTATAAGAAATGTTGAGCATTAATACGTTCCCTAAGACTTTATATTTCCATGAGATATGTAAAGCGGTGACGGTCTCTGGCTGAGGGGTTAAAACACTTTCTCCGTAATCCCGTTTATCACTCAGAGTCTCGTGGCGGGCGAGAGCTGGAAGCGGTTCGACCCCCGCTGGTGACTTGCGGGATAACTGAGCCGGCCGCTGAGAAAGCAATGGCAAACTACTGAGCGTAATATTGCCAAGAAATCAACACACAGCTGAAAGATGCTGCTGTTGACAGCGATGTCCTGTAAAGGATATGCGAATTTAAAATTAAATGTAAGGCGGTAACATGTTCCACTAAGGTAGCAGGCTTCATTAGAGTTGTAGAGTGGTAACATGTTCCCCCAAGACAGCAGTTTTAATGAGAGATGTAGGGTGGTAATACGTTCTTCAAGACTAGATTACTTGAGAGATGTGGAACAGTACTATGTCCCTCAAGACTGAATGCTCCATGAGAGATATAAAGTGGCAATACGTGCCTTCAAGACTACAGGTTCCGTAAGAGATATAGCAGCGGTTATCAAATTTTAGATTTCCTTGAGAGATGTGGGCGGTAACATTGTTCCTCCAAGGCTGAAGGTTCATTGAGAGATTAATGATTAAGGAAGATCATCACCATCTCACTCCGGACAGTTCCACATGTCCACCTATCTCTTCCTTAACATAACTTATAGACTGATTGCAACAGTTCTGTTGTGTTGTGTTAATCAAAGGTCTTGTGCCCTTGAGAAAAAGTTCATGTCTGGCGGTTCCCTGCTTCACTCCCATCTCCCTAACGGTGGACAAGGAAGCAGATTTCTGTGCTTCCTTAAAGTCATATGTTCTGTCCTGCATCTCTTATAGCATTGATGATGTCTGGCCCATCCCTTGCCCTTCCTTCACCTATCACCGCCATGTCAGTCAAATGGTCGACTCACCCATTGCCTTTTACGCCTGGATGTTCCGGTGCATAGAGGATAGTTAGGTTGACTGACTGTGATGTGCTTAGTGTGTTGATTCACTATTGCCGATGAGGCCAATCTGGATCTTCCTAAGCGTGTTTATTGAGTCGCTCAGTATGCAAGCGTATGAATAATTGTGCATGCCGTTCCATTTCAAGACATTTGTTGCAATTAATGTTTGCACAGTAAGTCTTCTAGTCACAGTAAAGTAACCAGATCCTTCCTTGACAGTTGTACACCTTGTGCTTGCTGAGAACGGCCATGCACTACATTTGCCCCGGACCACAGAGCCACCTGTAAACACCACAGCATTGTCCTCCCCAATGTTCTCATGAATTGGCACTTTGACCATAGTGTCTGCTGTGTGCGATCTTGCTCTCTCCGACTTCTGTCAAGAGTGATATGGATATAGATGGCAGTACGGGTATCTGTTGGCACTGGTATGCACCTCTTCCAAGACTGATGTGCGTGGGTCTGCTTACTTGACTTGTTCAGCACGTCCGTCCCCTGTGATTCACGACCCCAAGCAGAGGGGTGCTCAGGCCTGTGGATGGGTCCAGCAGACCCAGAAGAACGCTGTTTGGAACATTCGTGATTGTATGTGATCAATTATAACCCAGAGTTAGTAAGTGGTATTGACCAGTCTGGTGGGACCTGGGATATGACTTGTCCTGTACTGATCACTGAATGTGATGTGACGGTGCATGTGTTGATTCCGGAAGGAATCGCCAAACTAATATCTATAGTAGCAACTGAAACCAAACGGTACAGATCTGGTAAACAAGAATAATAGGGAACTCTTCTTTAACCGGTGATATAAGATGCGCGCGCAACTCTATTCATAAATTACAAAATGGCTTCCACTGGACAACAGACGAAAAGGGAAAGATGCAAAAGGGTGCTGGATTAAATCTTAGACGCTTTAGAATACGTAAACGGCATTGGTATAATCTCTAACCGGTTGGGGGGGGGGGGGGTGGAGGGGGGATGAAGTGATATCCCACAGAATAGTGTGTAGTAGATGTTCCCAGATGACAGTTGAGGACAAATGGTTATCCATGTTTAATTGTGTTTACTTTAAATTAGGTAGTGGAAAGGGTAGCCGTGTGTAATTTTAGAAATTTGATGCTATGGCCACAGGCTGATATAGTGAGCAGTGTTGGTGGCAGTATTACATTGAGTATGGTGGTAGTGTGCATTATTGTACATAGGCTACATGATTATTGTGGGTACCTGAATGGTGATGACACATATCACCCATTTAGATTGTTATGTGTGCTAGATGTGGCATATGAAGCATGCGAATATGGGATGAGTGGCCCGTGGCTATTCAAATTTTTACATGTGAACTGTGCAGCTGAGGACAGACCCAGTATACCATTATGTGGCCGCATTGTGGATCAATCCACAATTGTGACCTGGATCAATCCACAATTGTGAACTTGATCAATCCATAATTGTGACCTGGCTCTGATTATGATGATGATGGTTATGTTTATGATTATTATAATGATAATGGTGATTATGATGATGATGATGATGATTATGATGATGATTATGATGATGAGGGTAACAATGAGATGAGCAATGGTGATGATATTGGTCAAGAGTTGAATGGCCTGTAGTAACGTAACCAAGGCAGTTATAAATAAGCTGTACAATCATGAGAGAGAGAGAGAGAGAGAGAGAGAGAGAGAGAGAGAGAGGGGAGAGAGAGAGGGAGAGAGAGAGAGAGAGAGAGAGAGAGAGAGAGAGAGAGAGAGAGAGAGAGAGAGAGAGAGAGTAGCTGTTGGGGCATTCCTGGGTTTTGGTCTTACTCACAACTGAGCGAACCATACTTTTGTTCATGCCGTTGTTGTTAGTGTTGTAATTCTTTGTTTGTGAGGTATCCCAAGCAGTTTGGGGATGTGATATCTGGTTGTGGCCCTTACTGCATTGTGTAGACTTGACTGAGTCACAGGGATCTGTTAATGCGTGAGGTCCAACCCACCACTGATCCCAGCTATGAACTGTAGTTGTCCTTAGTGTAGTTAGTACTTTGTGTCCCAATACAGTGTTTCGTACCTGTTCTTTTTTGCTTGCGTTAAGGTTCTTTTGTTGCCATGTTCTTGTTGGCTTGGGGCTTGAGTATCTAGGTGCATGTGGGACACAATCCATTATTGTTGACACGTGATGTTATATTGCAATTGTCTTTGCTGCTGTATGTTATATCTAGATATTGACTGTTCCTGAGTCATGAAATTTGGTCAATAAGCGTTACATTTTTCTTGTTATAGATTCGTTGTTTAGCCTGTTTTGTTTAGTTTATGTTTGCTTACATTCATTGGTTCTGTTACAGTATAACTCTACACTCTACTGTCTGGGGTACTGACTGGCACCTTGCCGTCTTGACAAACGATAGTTTGTAAAATGGAGTTATACCTCTCCGTAACTCAAAGCCTGGGCTGAATTTAGAGACCACTGTGTTGCCCATGCAGCATTATCCCTCTCTCGGCCTGTCTAGTGTACTCCAGAGGAAAGATAACATCAATACGTCTGGAACAAGACAAGCTGCAGAAGCTGCCGGATCAGCAAAGCAATGCTCTAACTGTCTGCCTGTCGGAACTTCGATCCTAGACCAGTTTCCAACTAAGGCTTAGGGCCTGGTCTGTCCTGCCATGGCATTCAGTCTTTAGGTTGCATTTCCTCGCACTAGGATAAAGCTTGTACCTTCCAAATTGCGCTCCTCCACCCGAAGCCGTTGGCACAATGTGGGGTGTCGGGTTTCGTAAGCGTCGCCCAACATTCAGCGCTAACAGAAGCTGTCTGGGGTATACAGCCGTATAAACCCATGCCAAAGATCCTGATTCTTCTGACCTCTCTCTATCCTTTTCCTGAAGCTGGGGGACAGTGATGGTTTTCTCTTTCTTCTTCTTGTTCTTTTTCTTCTCTGGCTCATTTGCACTCAGTGGTGCGCATCTTTACTTCATATCACTGGGGGTTGAATAAGAAGTTCAAGGTAGTCCTTTCCACTTAGCTCATCTCCTTTCTCTTTTTCTCAATGTTTCAGGAGGAAAGTCTGGAAGTTATCTCATGGCTCGACAAGATGTATTTCTGGTACACCAAAGAATGATCCGCGTGGCTTCATTGTCTGTTGTTTTTTTCCCCAGTCTATTTGTTTGCGTGGCGCTTATTGTCAGAATGGAAGTACTCAATGGAGGAGAAGCATTACAAAAAGTCGTTGTTCAAGATTCTTCACAGCCATCAATTTCATTGCTGACCATCCTTTCATAGCCTAGGTGGTGGTGTGGTCTATGTGATCGTTGAAAGTCGAACTTCAGTCGAATCTCACACCCAAATATTTTATATATTTGTTTCTGTCTGTCTTACTGCCTATCTGACTGCCTGCCTGCCAGCCTGCCTGCCTGCCTGTCTGTCTGTCTGTGCGCGCGCTCGTGCATGCATGGATGCATGCATGGGAGTCTCCGTGGCGAAGTAGTGAAGCCGTCTGACTCCGACTTCGAAGGTTGTAGGTTCGATTCCGGGCCGCGTCCTTCGGTTCACGAGTGCATATTTTTTCGGTGACTCCTAAGGGTCGTCAATGGAGCTACGGAGTTCGTGCTTTGTGCGACGCTTTAGGCAGCTTGCGCTGCGGAAAGAGACTGAACCATATGGGATAAAATCCGGTGCAATGAAGTCGAACCTGTCGAATTTTAAGCAACTTTTTAAGCATGCATGTAGGCAGTCAGGCAGGCAGGTAGGTAGGTATGTTCGCCTGCCTGCCTGCCTGCCTGCCTACCTACCTACCTATCCACCTACATACCTACAGACAGACAGTCAGACATAACATAACAACATACCATAACATACCATGCATAGACATTTACTTACCGGCGCACGCAGGCACGCTCGCACGCACGCACGGACAAATAGACAGACAGGTGTAGATGGTTCTTCTGAAGAAGAAGTGAAACCAACTGGCCCAATTTGTTTTAACGGAAGCTCAGTATTTGTTCTTTTATATATACTCGATATGAAATGCCTCTTTTAATGTTCACTTATGCACGGTCTATTATAAATGGTGAATTATAAACGTATTCTTATAAATGTTCTATTATAAATGCTCGATATTTATTTATTTTTTTTAATTATAGTTGTTCTATTATATATTTTCTGTTATAAATGTTTTATACATCCTCATATTTAATGTTCAATTATAGTGTTCCGATTATAAATATTACATGCTAAATGTTCTGTTATACATTTTCTAATTTAAATGTTTTAGAGATTTTAAATGTTCTATTATAAGGTTTCTGTTATAAATGTTCCTTTATAAATGTTCTAATAAACGCTTTCTGATATACATGTTCTTTTATAAATGTCTCGAAATATTCGGAGATGTTCAAACGCAATGAAAAGAACTAAGTCTTAGTGACGTTTTAAATAAGCTGCAGTCCTGTTCATCGGTCTGTCTGTGTGTTTGTCTCAATTACTCAATTTGAAAAGCATTAATCCCATTACTATCAAGTGTTAACTTGGGATGTGGCTTACGAAACCACGTTCAATTGACACAAAAGCACGGCTACTCTCAAGTGTTTTGTCACAGCTGTTTTGTCTATAAACTTCAAAGACATTTTATGTAGCGGCAAACAAACTCTGGTTAGAATGATTACTCACTACAGCCTCCCAAGTCAATGAAGGAGTTAAATATTTGCACATGCCTATTTTAATTCTCCAAGGAAACAACAATGTTGTATATAATCTCCTAAAGTGTACAAAAGAAGTTTTAAATGGCTTCTAATCGATTTCATGGGATATACATTTTTATTGTACCGGGATTATTGCTGTATTGAACATTGATTCAGACTAGTATGTAACTTACTTGCCTTAGTGAGTAAAACGTTACCAGATAAATCGTTACTAGACGATCAATGTCAGAAAGAAACGTAACGGAAACATTTCGTTTGCTATATGACGAAAACATCGTTGCCAATCACACATACATACACCGCACAAGGTATAACTGTAGAGTTGTCATGCCTTTCTGTACTTACGTACGTATACATGTCTCTCTGTCTGTATCTAAGCATGTATGCATGCAAATGAGAGTGCAAAGAAAGGACTCTCCTTTAATATCAAAACAACAGTAACAATGGTGATATCAAAGAAACAGGTGACACCCAAATGTGAAATAGAGATAGAAGGGACAATTCTTCACCAAGTGGATAGTGTTAAATACCTAGGGACATTTATAACATCAAATGGAAGATGCACAACAGAGATCAAGAGCAGAATATGGCAAGCAAAGACTGCATTTCAGAAAATGAAGAATATCTTATGCAATAAGTCACTATAATTGAATGTAAGAAAGAGAGTGACGAAGAGCTATATAGAACCTGTTTTGCTGTATGGCTGTGAATCTTGGAATATAAAATAACAAATTAGGAAGAGATTGGAAGCAACAGAGATGTGGTTCTTTAGACGAATGTTGCGAATTCCTTGGACTGACAAAGTAACTAACAACGAATGCCTTAAATAGGCTAACGAAACTAGAACATTATATACAAAAGTAAAATAAAAAGAGACAAACAGCTTTTTTTGGGTCATGTGATGAGAAGAGGGGCACTGGAGAATATCGTGACAACTGGAAAGATCGAGGGGAAGAGAGGCAGAGGCAGACCACGAGTAATGATGCTGGATGGATTGCGACAGTGGCATGGTGGAATATCAACGGTAGAGTTGATCCAGAAAACCAAAGACCGAGATCTGTGGAGGGTCATTAACGCCAACGCCAGTCGGCACGGCACTTGATGATGATATATATATATATATGACAAGAAAGAGCAAAACACGGTGTGGGAATAGTCATTGAAACACGGCTAGCAAGAGGAATATTAGAAATAAAATATATATCAGAAAGAATCATAACAGTGAGAATAAAAGGACAAACAAGTACCACAGATATACAAATATACGCACCATGCAATTCAAACAAAAAATTAGCAAGAATGCGAGGAATTCTACGAAGACATCCATGACGTGCTAAATAAAATAGATAAGTAAGACAACGTCATAATTATGGGAGACATCAATCCAAGACTAGGACATAACAGAGCGAGCATAGAAAAATATCTTGGAGCATTTGGAGACCAAGATAATGAAAGAAATAGTAACGGAAGTAGACTGATAGAGCTATGCAGCCAACATGACCTCTATATAACAAACACATTCTATAAACACAAAGACTCACAAATGTACACATGGTATAAATGGAACGATGTAGATACCAAAAGCCAAACTGACTTTATATTAACAAGAAATAACAGAAAGAGAAATATATTAGATGCAAGGCCGGTGCCCAACGTAAGTATAAAAACATAACACAAAGCAGTCGTTGCCACAATAAGAGCCATCAGAAGAAGAAAGCAAAGACCAGGAAAATACATGTCATGTGAATCAGTAAACTTAAAAAAACCTCAAAGACGATGCAGTGAGGGAAAATTATGAAAAAGAACTAACTGAAATCTTTATAAAATGACCTATATAATGAAAAACAGTGGAAGAAGAATGAATAGGAGATGTTGAAATCAAGCATTTTTAAAAACCTGCAAAAATAACATGTGGAACCACGAAAAAACGCAAAACATGGATAAAGGAAATAATAAGTTGGTGGAGCGCAGAGGTAAAGAAAGCTGTAACGGACAAAAAGGACACATACAAAAAGTGGTTGAAGAACAAACAGGAACGTGATTACATAGAATATAGAATAGCGAGAAGACATGTGAATAGAATAGTAAAGAGAGAAAAACAAAAAGACTAGGAGAAGTATGGAGAAACCCTAAATTAATACTACAAGTAGGCAACTTCTACAAAAAGATAAGTGCAATGAGAACCAGAGGAGAACCCTTTGCCCCAACTGAAATAATTAACATTAAAAATAGAGAACGAATAAGTGAACAAAAACAAATCCTAATAAGATGGAAACAGTACCACGAACAACTTTTCAACATCCCATCAGATGACAAAGGAAATCAAGAAACCGACACAGGTGCCACCGAAGAACTAGAACCAGACATACTGAAAGAAGAAATTATAGAAGCTGACAGATTAGCCCCATTGAACAAATCACCGGGACAAGATGAAATACCAAATGAACTAATTAAAGCAGCAAGAGAAGTAGGAACAGCATGGCTACATAGACTATTCACCCATGTTTGGGTAGAATAACAGACACCACGAGACTGGGGAAACGCCATAATTATCCCAATTTGGAAGAAACAAAGGCAGACAACGAGACTGCACACAATATAGAGGAACTTTTCTTTTGAGTCATACTGGGAAAATATTTTGCAAAATTCTAGAGAAAAGATTACGAACTACTATATAACCCCAGCTACGCAAAACACAACTTGGATTTAGGAAACACAAAGGATACACAGGTGCCATTTTTGCTCTTAGACAACTTATAGAAACATCAATCGAATTAAATAAAACACTCTACTTAGCCTTTGTCGACCAAGTAAAGGCATTTGATATAGTAGATATAAAGAAGCTGTGGGGAATCCTTAAACAATATGGAGTGAGTACACATCTAACACGCCAGTGTAGAAGCTTATACAACAACAGTGAATGCATAGTGAGAGCAACTGGAGGACACTCATAATCCTTCACCTTAAGATCCGGAGTACGACAAGGATGTGTCCTGTCCCCTCTCTTGTTCATAACATATATAGACAATATATGTAAAGAAACCAGCCAAACAGAGACCGCAAGAACACCGCATGACGAGAACACAGAAGAAGAACCATTGCAAATTACACCATTAGAGAACTCCTGTTTGCGGACGACCGAGCACTAATAGCAAAATCAGAAGCTGAATTACAAGGCCACGTAAATAGTCTAAACAAAATGTGTAGGAAACATAACATGAGAATTAACACAAGTAAAACAGGGGTAACTGTTATAACTAATAAGAAAAAAACAACAATAATTAACCTAAACGAATATCCCTTGAAACAAGTAAAGAGTGTCAAGTACCTAGGAAATATAACATCATCAAATGGCAAATCAGAAAACGAGATCGATAATAGATGCAACAAGGCAAACCAACCCAATGGACAAATGACACTAATACTAAAGAACAAACATGTATCAATAGTTACTAAGAAAGCACTCTACAACACAATCTTCCTGCCAACTCTGTGCTACCAATGCCAAACCTGGACAATGACAGATAAAGAGAAAAGAAAAATCACAACAACAGAAATGCGATTCCTGAGAAGAATACCCCATGTATCCAGAAGAGAGAAAATGTGAATTGAAGAAATCGTGACTAAAGTCGGGGTCATAGCAGCGCTAGATTTTTATTAGAATGGCAGCATGTCAAATGGTTTGGCCATGTAAATAGGTTACCAACTAATAGTATACCACAACAAGCAATGATGTGCCGACCGAATGGAAGCATGAGAAGTGGCCGACCACGTAAACGATGGGCAGGGGGAATAGCAGATTCCATGGGAATGTCGATACATGAAGCCCATAAAGGGACACTCTCCAGCTGTTTACACTTCACCTCGATACCGCAAGGTACAAGAGGAACAAGAGAGAGAGAGAGAGAGAGAGAGAGAGAGAGAGAGAGAGCGAGAGAGAGAGAGCGAGAGAGAGAGAGCGAGAGAGAGGGAGAGCGAGAGAGAGAGAGAGAGAGAGAGAGAGAGAGAGAGAGAGAGAGAGAGAATTATGTGTAAAGGTTATTAACCCTCAAAAGGGTAACTTCTGGCATTTAATTATTGCGAGCCTATAGAAACTTAACATCCTGTTTTAACCGACTAATGTCTAAAGATTTTTTTAAAATCCCCGGTTTTTTTTTAAATACCTTCCGGCAGGCAAGGGAATGCCAATTGATGTGTAACCATTGTTACACCGCTGACACCCATAGGGGCGTGTCAGCTTTCACGTGTCTATTACAATGGCTGAAGTATTCATTCCTGTTGCGGGACAATGTGAAGGTTCTAATAAACCTTTCAACATGTTTAACACAACTTCCTGGGAACAGATTGTTAGTTTAATATTCGGTTTAAGTAACTGGGATGCCAGGAACCTTATTTGTCGTCACATAAACACAACCCCCCCCCCCCCCCCCCCTTCCACTTCCCCCTCACGACCACCCATATCACCCATGCCGTTTATTAGTTTTATGATATGAGAATAATGAAGGTTTCGATCATGTTAATATGTATGTTTTCTGCGTGAAAGAATGATAGTTTCCCAATTTAGTTTGTATTGTCTTTAAACGTCGAAATCCGGTATGCTGTTTAACCATATGTGACTCTGGCCCATCACATTCGTGTAGCAGTCAACCTGACCTACGTCCAGCCTGCCATGTCCAGCCTGCCCTGTCAGCACCACTAAATGAGACCCGCGTCACTAGCAACATGGGCTAAAACCCAAGGGCCATAGATTCTAATTCGCGTTGAGGTGGGCATTAAAACTGTACATGGTTGCCACTTCGACAGAGCTTGAAATTGGTACCAGGAAAAGTCTTGGACGGTACAGGCGGCCGGTGTGGTAATGATCACATCGCCCCTGGAGTGTGGGTTGTATTTAAACATATCGGTCTGGCACCACATGCCCAATGTCTCATAAGGTTTCTGTAAAGGGGTCTTTCAGTTACTTTACTAGGAACATTGGGTGATTGATTGATTGATTGACAGATTGATCGATCGATTGATGGATCGATTTATTGATTGATTGATTGATTGATTGATTGATTTGAGACTCCAGATGATAACACTCCTGGCAAACCATAGATCCTCCGGTTCCGGCAGCATAAGTCGCAAGGTGTATAGGATAATCTTTCAACAAACACATTGGTTGTAAACACAGTATTGTGTTTTTTCGTAAGCCCCTTCTCACCAGAACCAAGCATAAATCATAATTCGAGTATCCTTGTATACTAGGAACACGAGATGCTTCAAATCAAATTGTAAACATCTCATCTGCGACACATGTGAACAGTCTAGCTTGCTCCTGCTTCATTATAACCAATGTATCCATATCATCTCTGTGGGTCTTTTCCTGTTTCATGGCAAACTACTTTTAAGGCTCAGTACATGTCCTGGTGTCGTTTCCTATTACTTAATGACAACATTTTCTTTTCAACACCGATTACACACAATAGTACAGTGCTAGGAATATGTATTGCTGATTATTGTGTTTTAAACATACACATTACTCCAGTGTATAATGTTCCGTCGAAGTGTTTGTAACTTATTCAGCAGAACAGGAGTAAAGCATATTTGCCATTGTCCTAAATGTCGACCGCTCAACAATCCAACGTAACTCACTTCTGAGAACAGAATTACGGGTAGGATGTGATTTGTCTGGATGTCAGCATAGATCTAAGATGGTCGTGCGGACAGAGAGTGACGGAGCTGCATTATTTATTGAATGCTTATTTATAAATGAAAGTTGTGGTATTGTGCTCTAGCCTACTACCTCAGTAGTTGTGGGTTCCATCACTAGTAGTGAACAGTACAGCAGTTGGGCGGTAGTTGAATTGTACAGCAGTGGAGTAGAACCAATCTCATCAAGTTGATCTAAACTATCTGAAACACAAAAGCAATTCTTGTACTACTGAACCCCCGGGAAGGTTAACCCGGTCAACAAATGCCCGCAGAAGTCGGATGTGTCGGCCTAACGGCGCAAGAACGCAGCTCTGCTGTAAACAGGCACAACGCAATCACGTCCGAAAAAAAACTCCGGATGAACGAAGAAGAAGAAGTACTACTAAACATCCTAGACCTCGCGAGTCGGTCGGTCATCGAAAATATGCATCTCAAGCCATATTTCCAATATGCTATTTTAGATGTTCCCCCAATAACACGCTGTTGCTTAGAGGAAGTCAACGCGTTTCACAATTCCCCTATATACCGAGTCAGGGTTTCGAAATTATCTGCAGACGATATGAAAGCAGAACGCCTTAGGCTGATTTTTAAAATGGTATAAGCGTCGGTCGTTCAGAAAGCAATGGCAAACTACTGAACGTAAAATTGTCTTATATCAGAAACAATTAAAAAAAATACTGGGGTTGACTGCAGCGTTCTGTTTGTTTTGTTATATAGAACCAGTTCTAACATATTATTGCGAATTGTCCAGGATTTCGAGATGTGGTTTTTATAGAAGAATGCTGACAATTTCTTGGACAGTCAAAATTAGCAATCTGGACATTCTGAGGATGGCTAAGCCGCAAAGACAACTTATCGCAAACATCAGAAAGATGTAGTCTTTATATTTTGACCACATTATAAGAAGACAAAAACTGGAACATGTGAAAACTGGAAACATTTGCGGGAGAAAAAAAAAGAGATAGAGGAAGACATGGATAGAAAATTCTTCACTGTCATGTGTCGTAGCACGGATTGGAGTCAGAATACACACTGACACGTGCAATTGGCCATCGCAAGATGTGGAGAAGCTTGATTGCCCACGTTAATCGGCAAGGTACTTGATGATGATGATGATGATGATGATGATGATGATGATGATGATGATGATGATGATGATGATGATGATGATGATGATGATGATGATAAGTACACAGGCCTTAAGCTAGTTTCCGATGCGTTTTAATATGTGTACGGACCTATTACCAGATTTCCAATGTTTTATTTACATGGACACAGGCTTAAAAGCAGACATTCAGCGTGTTATTACATATACACGGATCTAACATCTTATATTACATGTACACCGAACTATCACCAGGTCTCCAGTATGTTATATTACATATACACGGACCTAACACCAGCTCTCCGATGTGTTATATTACATATACACTGACATATCACCAGGTCTCTTATGTGTTATAATACATGTACACGGACCTATCACCATATATCCACTGTATTATATTACATGTACACCGACTATCAAAAAGTCTCTAATGTGTTACATTACATGTACACGGAACTAGAACCAGATCTCCAATGTGTTATATTGTATGTTTACCGGTCTAACACAATATCTCCAATGTTTTATGTTACATGCACACAGGCATAACACAACATCTCCAATATGTTATTTACCAATGTTCACTGGCATAAAACTATGTCCATTGTGGCATCTGATATGCCTACCATGATATTTCCAATGCTGTGTGGGCCAAACACCAAGTCTCGAAAGTACTACATGGCGTGTACAGGGGCATAACGCCATACCTTAAGTGTAGTATACATGCACTCGACCCAACATCCTAAATGCAATGTGCTGTATAACATGTGCGTGGCATTCACTCGACCCAACACCATATATTTAATATGTTGTATGACATGAGCATGACATTCATTCGACCCAACACCATATATTTAATATGCTGTATAACATGTGTGTCACCGACCGTTAGGGTGTTTCTATTGAAATAGACAGAAATCCCTATCCAAGAGTTTGCCGACAGTCTCTAGAAATTATGGCTCGTTACAAGAATGTCTAAAGGGATGGTCCCGATAGAAGAGACTGGGATTCACTTGGTAGACAAAGGCAGAAGGTGAAGAACACTCGTGTATGTAGGAAGACCTAACACGAATCTCTAGTTTATCTGTCGGTGATCCTTCGTCATTTGATGAAGCCCCCTGTTTTAAATACTTTCACGCACTCACGCGCACGCCTTGCGTTCAAATGATCACGAAGGGAGTACGTGGGTACAAGTATAAAACAATAATACTCTTTAATAGTAAAAGAGATAATGAAAATTGTCGTTCAAGTGGTGAACTATGACAGTTACAATTATGTTACAGGTAAAAAAATAAAACAGTTTTCTGATGCTTAGATAGCATATCATCATTCACACCATCCAGACAGTGACACACTCAGAACACATGTAGACACAGAGTCACCTGAGATAATCTGATCTCGTTTAGGAATAGTGCTGGCTTTCGTTTGGATGTCTTGGAGTCGACCCTGGCATTCGACAGGTGTACGATGCTCCTCTGGATTCCAAGTTCCGTCTCCACTAGTTGGTGGCTGTAAGTTTTGGTAACCTGACCAGTTAGGTGTCAGCAGTATCAGCAGCGAGGCTCCTTAAATCAAACAAACAGTTGCAGACTCCTTAGTGTCTTGACAATAACAATGTGTCTGAGTGTTGGTGTTGTGTGTCTGTTGTGTATGTGTCAGATGCAGAACAGGAATAAACCAATTCCTCTCTGCTATTCTGTATCAAAAGCAAAGGCCAATAGTTCTTATCAGCTTGGCTATACCTTGTATGACATGATGATACAAGGTGAAAAAGGGTCCAGAAGTGGACACATTCTAAGACCACATGGTCCATTGGAATAGAACATGTAGACAAATCTTTGTTTGAAAAAAGCATTACAAAATGTACATGGTTGTAAAACTTGAAGTGACTCATATGCAATAATTACTGGTGTATTCCTTAACACCCTGGTGAGGAAGTCCTGGGCAGCCAGGATGTTTCCCTAGATAGCTAAGGAAGGGCCAACAATAATTCAACCTAATCCCACATCAGTCATTAGGCATAAAGCAATCAAGTGTCGCCATGAAGTCGTGAGGTATACCCCACAGAATATACGAGCTAAAAGATAAGAAGAAGGCCAGCAGGCAAGCAAGGGGGCTGAGATATTCCAGGCATTGGGCTTTAGGATGTCTCAGTTATCCCTTGTTGAGTTATTTACTCCCCAAATTCTGATTCCTCACCACATAGTATTTGCTTTGAACTTATGACCGTCAGTGTCGTGTAGTTCGGCATGGCGGTGAATCAGGGGTAAGCAAATTTATGTTTGAATATAAATCGCCTAGTAATATTGCTGGCATGTGAGAATCATGTTCCACATGTCTCTTCTACTTCTGCCCACATGGCAAAATCATGTTATCATATTTTCAACAAAATATACACGTAAATACATTCACAAAATGCATATGAAAATAATCAGTAAGGTTTATACATTATATCTATATATTTTTATCTATAAATATATCTAGGCCTCACATGTTTTCTCTCAATGTCTCCCCTTTCCAATACCACGTTTCATAAATATACATGGTCGGGAAAGTTTTGGGTTTTCCCAATATCAGAATATAAATGTGTACACACTTCTTACTATAATCGTAATTATTATGTTACTACACTCACCCCCAGTCTTATTGCAGCAATAAAGATCGGTTTTGGTATAATCTACCAAGGATGCAACTGGATATGGCAGCTCATCTCATGCAAGGTCTGCTTAGCACAGCATCTATAGTCATTGTGAACCGGCCGGAAGTGGTTAGTCACAATTTCCGGTGCAGCCGTACTATTAGCATATCGCTGTTTTCCCGTTGCTAGGGAGTGACGGACCTATATCCCCAGTCATTAGACTTGATATTAATAAGGGTTGAAGACAGGGGATTTCCCTTGTGACATCATTTGATGATGACGTGGAAATGTGCTGTCCCCAATAGTACAGTGTGTAGTTTTAGTGCAGCAAATGTCTGCGTCGCCAATATGACGTCATTATTAGTAATTTAGCTGCCTACTGAATCCAGAATGTAAATAGTAATTCAGCTAACGTAATGTTGGTGGTATTCACATAGTGATCTAGACTCATCCCGTCACAATGTGCATGACATTCATTCGACCCAACACCATATATTTAATATGCTGTATAACATGTGCATGACATTCACTCGACCCAACACCATATATTTAATATGCTGTATAACAAGTGCATGGCATTCACTCGACCCAACACCATATATGTAATATGCTGTATGACATGTGCATGACATTCACTCGACCCAACACCATATATTTAATATTCTGTATGACATGTACCTGACCCAACACCATATATTTAATATTCTGTATGACATGTACCTGACCCAACACCATATATTTAATATTCTGTATGACATGTACCTGACCCAACACCATATATTTAATATTCTGTATGACATGTGCATGGCATTCACTCGACCCAACACCATATATTTAATATGCTGTATGACATGTGCCTGACCCAACACCATATATTAAATATGTTGTATGACATGCGCATGACATTCACTCTCCCAACACCACAGATGTAATGTGCTTTGGGACATATGCATGACATGCACTCGACCCAACAATGTATATTTAATATGCTGTATGGCAAGTATATGACATGTACCTGACCCAGCATCATATATTTAATGTGCAGTATCTCATGTGCATGGCAAGTACACTAATAAAATCCGTCCGGTGCACTAGAAGCAGTACATAAATAAACACACATGTATTGTTTGGCTCTCTTAGCAATGAGAAGAAAGATGTAGAGAATAGAGGACGCGCTAGACAACATAAAATGGAAAGCTGTAGTTGCCATCCGGGATTCTACCCTGTCACCTCCAAATAACGACAGCGCCTCGCTGCAGGAACAAGTGTACACATGACCAGCTAGACACCCCTAGTTGCTTGCTTGCTTGTGTTCGTTGGCTTGAGCTCCAACGCAAAGTCCTGTATGTCGGATGAAGGCATCCTGTTGTCCAACATCAGTGTGATGTCATACAGGACCTGAGATTTGCGTGAGTATCCGTTGTCCCATGCCTGGCTTAATGGTGTGCAGACTGGTGGTTCCTAGCCGTACAGGCAGACACTCTCCGACTTCGGAGGATTCGGCGATCCTACTGACTTTAGCCATGACCCCGAAATGACCTGTTGCCCAGGACGCTCGACGAGGACGCGTCAATAGGTCTTGGCCAGTATATAACCCAGCCCTGGTGCCTTGAAAACACCCCTGCGTCCCACACCCCTAGTAAATCACCACCAAGATATGCTGGAGTTGATTACTACGTCATGTAAAGGATATGCAACTAACTTAACTAGTTATCATTGTCTAGAGCCGTGAAATGGTAGTGGCTATATAATCGTCTTCCGGCCCGCTGGTCAATGGTTCAAAACCCCATCGGCACCGATTTTTACAATGAGCCTGGACTGCCCGTTCGACCCAGCCTGGAATGGGTGCCAGAAAATGTCTTTGGTAATTGAAGGCGGCCGGCGTGATAGTGACCACATCAGCCACCCAGTACACATCAGTGTATACACATGAGGATTTCACACCATATACCCAATATACTTGAGGGTGTGTAAAGAGGCTCCTTTCCTTTCACGTATTTACTTATTGTATGAGGCTTGGTCGACCCAGGAGCCATGTCTATAAGGTTATTGGAGCCCAAGACCATCGGCTCTACAGGGTCTTAACTACAATGTTACTGTTTTATAATATGTATATAATGTTAGTGTATCGTTTATTTTATATATATATATATATATATATATATATATATATATATATATATATATATATATATATATATATTGTGTGTATGTGTGTGTGTGTATGTATGATTGCATGTAGCCTATAAAAACAAACAAAACACTCGTAGACACATGCGTTAACGCACACGGAAAAGAAACAAATAAATAAATTACCAATGCAAATAATGTGAATGTTATGAGTGAGCCATCTCTTAACCTTTCCCAGAGAAAACAAAAATGTTGCTGTCAGGCCTGGGGATAGCCAAGCCTTAGTTTACCCTGGCCTGCATGACACCGAATGATCTTCGCCTCTCACAGAAATGCAATTTCAGACAGCGGCAAATGAGAAATATATTGAGAGAATTAAAAGCATGCGTCATAAACTGCATTGCCTGTGATCGTATCTCATTTATTCTACCCTTTTCAATGGTTCATTAGGTCCCTGTGAACACTTGGAATACCCGAGCAACAATCGCAGACGAATACAGCTGAAGATGTTATCGAGGATTTGTCTAATAAAGATGCAAATTTACAACCTCTAAGGTCAGTAGGTATTCTACGTGTCCAGAGATATTTCTCTCCACTTTTCCTCTTGTTGTGCTGTCTTGTAGATTTGCCTTTCTTCCAAATATTTCTTAATGAAACACTTCTTTTTTGTCTTAATGTTATTTTCATGTAGAGGTTCTCACACGTTTCTGTTTAATCTTGCAACATGAAGCCATTTTGGCGCTGTGTTACATACTTGGCTCAAGCTTCCTGATTCTATAAGCCCGTGATTTATCGAGTCGAGGAAAGAAAATGCCCTATCTAAATGAATCATGTCCCGAACTATCAGTGGTATGCTTCCACCAGTTTGAGAATCCGTGTTTTAAATAAGATAAGCGAAGCGCTGAATTGTCTGCCTGGACACATATGCATATGTTCATCGAAGAACAAGCAAGGTCTGTGGGCATATTTGCATATGACTGGCCTGGGCCTGGGAGCTTCTGACAGAAGTGATTGCTTGTCTGACTTTATATGGGAACAACAACAATAGACTCATTGCCGCTGACAAGCAAAACATATTTATAGGAAAGTCGTGCTTGTTCTCTCAGGACAATAATGTTAGCACCAGCGTGAGCTTTATCTCCGGCTGCAAACATTACAACTCCTTTTTTCATTGTTGCTCCTTTTTCTATTTTTAACTTTACCACCACAACAATTATTGTTACCATATTATTATCATCGTTATTTTTATAATCATCTCTTCTTCTTCTTCTTCTTCTTCTTCTTCTTCTTCTTCTTCTTCTTCTTCTTCTTCTTCTTCTTCTTCTTCTTCTTCTTCTTCTTCTTCTTCTTCTTCTTCTTCTTCTTCTTTCTCTGCTCCCCCAACTAGTGCATTTAATTATATTTATTAAATCTGCAACCAAAGCAGGGAAAATCAAATCAAATCAAATCAAATCAACTTTATTAGGGTCACAAATTGGGCGCGCAGGCCCGTCTTACATTCGGCCCTTCCAATCACTCGTCTTTCATTCATCAAGAGCATTATACATTTACATAGGAAGAAAAATAAACATTGTGAAATGAATGTTGTAAACATAAACAAGGCAAATTACCATGTTATGAGGCCCATCTCCCACCTACCCATACATTCCGCCCACCCACACACACACCCCCACCTACCCACACAGACGCACACCAAGGGACACATACATACCCCACCAACCGACCCTTCCCCCTTCCGCACATCCCCCACCCACACACTCTCCCCTCACCTGTTCCCCCAACCAAAACACACTCGCCACCCACAAACATTCCCCCACCAACCCACACATCCCACGCCCACCCACATACACATCCTAACCCACACATCCTCTAGAAGAATAGAGTAGCGGGAGTTTATGTGGTCTACCCATATGAAACAAATGAATGCACCTATTTTCCGACTAGATAATTATTTCAAACTACTCTGTTGAAATACAGGTCATAAGCATTTATACAGAAATGATAAATAACACAAGAAGCCACTGCCAGCTGGTTGTATTTCTTGGTGTTTGTCCGTCAAGAAAGATGATGACCATTCAATTCATCCCGTGGGCTTGTCAGTTTGGAGCTGTGAGTTCTAAGATGGTTGGCAAGACTTATTTTGGCTCGAAATGTTCTTTAACAGTGTGGGCAAAGAATGCGTGATGTTCCAGGAGGAGGCTCTCCTGCGTGGTGGTTTGTCCAGTCTTTTTTTTTTCCACAGCTCTTGCAGTCCTGTTCGCTTCGCAAGTGACTACACCCTTGCGTAATTATGTACGCCATGAATTTCGGTCTTTGGCAGCAGTCTCCAAGCAGTCTTCAGCTGGTTGTATTTCTTACTGTTAATTTCAGTTCTGCACACTCTCAGCAGTGACACATTATCTTATATATAAATAAGGATCGTCTGTCTGTCTGTATTTATGTCTGTCTGTATGTCCTTTATGTGTTCGCGAACGGCCCATCCGATTGAGATGAAATTTTCTACACGCCTTTCTGTCATTCCAGAGCTGCCAACTGTGATATTTTTTTAGTGTGAAATCGCCTGCTTACTCAGTATTATTTCATTTTTCATTTTTCATTATAATTTAATATATTTCAGGGGACCTAACTCCGTAAAAGTTATTTCAAGGGGCATAACTTTTCTGTATAACTTATAGTCATATTGTGGCATCGTTTTCAAAGATTTATAAACTTTGTGTCCATAGTTATGTACCGGCATATGAGTTATAATAAATAATGATACAAACTGTGAGGCATTTTCAAAGTTTTCATAAAAATAATGCACAATGCATAACATTGTAACTCATTTTTATTTGCTTAAGAAGTTACTGTAGTCATGCAGGTGATTAGCAAGCGTTTTCATTAAAAATAATGGATGGTGTGTGGAAGGACATTCTTTTAAGTTACTTTTTTTTGTTGTATGAATTTAATGAGAACTTATATGACTACTTATATGAATTAAATGAGATGCTCCCCACCAGGGACTGGGCGAAGCCGGACAGGGTCAGGCAGACAGATAGACAGATAGTCGGTAACGGGAACGGGAACTTATATGACTACTTATATGAATTAAATGAGATGCTCCACACCAGGAGCTGGGCAATGCCGGGCCGGGTCAGACAGACAGACAGACAGACAGACAGACAGACAGACAGACAGACAGACAGACAGACAGACAGACAGACAGACAGACAGACAGACAGTCGGTAAACGGGAACGAGAACTTATATGACTACTTATATGAATTAAATGAGATGCTCCCCACCAGTGACTGGGCGAAGCCGGGCAGGGTCAGCTAGTTAGATATAAACAGAACTCTGAGAAAAGTAAACATCAATAAAGACGTGGTACTATAGTGGATACCGCCATACAAAGATATGAAAGACCAGATATTCTAGACACGGCTCATAACTCGCACACAGATGACATTAAAACCTCCAAGAAAAGACAAATCAATCAACAGCGAGACAACTATTACTACCTTGACAGAGCTAAACAGACAACCCTGTTATCAGTTATCAGTTGGGGTATCTTCGTTGCACTCCGGACATGTCCATAGGTGCTCAGATCCTCCCCCCAGCATATGCATCAGCGTCCGGTGGCTAATAGTGCCAGTTCTGTGTTGGTTGACGAGGCGCTTTGTTTTCCCGATGTACCTCTCGCGTCTGGCCGTGCCGAATTCTTACTCCCAGGTCTTTCATCCTGGACTGCGATGTGGAATCACTGACGTCAAAGTCCTCTGTTCTCGCCATATCTTTAAGGACGTTAATAACATCGGCACGATCCATGGGCTGGCCATCTACAGGGGGTGCAGAACCAGCCAGTTTGTCAGCTCGTTCATTTCCCTCGACTCCCGCATGTCCCGGGACGAAGATGAATGTGACTTTACGGACAACAGACTTCCGCAGCGATTCAGTCCACTGTCTACGTACAGATCCAGCTTCGACCTTCTGAATCATGCTCATTGAATCACTTAGTACACGCACGTTGGTATAATGCTGTGATTCCAGCCATATGAAAGCCTGTGTAACTGCCATCACCTCCATCGTCATGCTGCTCGTGGTCATAGAGTGGGCACCACTGGATTCTTGAACGGTTCGGCCCGCTGAACGGGCTGTAAATGCCCACGCACTTCTCTGCTGCTTTACAACAGATCCATCTGTATAGATGAGCACTTCGGGGCTATCTGAGTGTTCATAGATGAGGGCGTTAACCTCTGCATTGACAGCTTCAGGGTTCTGCTCTCTGCACCGTCTGTCGAGTGTGATAATGCAGGAGAAAGTGCACTTAAAAGCTGGAGGCACCGGCACCCATTCCTTGCCGGGGTTGATACTGGTAAGACTGCAGACCTGTCTGACGACATCTTCCGCCCGACCCATCCATGATTTGCCCCTCTTTAGCCTGTCACCCTTTTCTCTGAATATAGCGTCATGCAGAGGGTGCTGCTCATCTGCACTTATTTTTAAGTATGCACGAGCTCTCCAGATCTTGATTGTCGGGAAGTCAAGGAGGTATCTCATTGCTACACAGCTGGTGTCTCTCGTGCAGCCCAAAATGATGCGCATGGCTTCGTTTTGTACCTTTTCAAGTCTTCCAATCTGTGTAGGGCTGACAGTGAGGATGGCCAGGGCATACTCGATGCGTGAAAGCACAAGTCCTTGGAACAGAAGTATTAGCAGTCTTTGCTCGATATTGGCAGTCGCCATGACTCTCATTGCTGACAAACCTTTTCGAGCCTTCGTTATGACATAATCGACATGATCTCTGAAGGACAGGCTACGATCAAGCCTCACGCCAAGATATGTCATTGACTGGGTTCTACTCAAACTGCTCCCATCCATTCTTACTGCCGGCAGGTCTGTTTTCACAATATGGTTGTTTAGTGAGAACCATGTAACCGTTGCCTTTGCAGGGTTGACAAGGGCATCGGCATCAGCACACCATGAGGAAATTCGATCTAGTTCGCCCTGCATATCATTGGCAACCGCCTGTCTATCTCGACCCTGTCGATACACGAGGATGTCGTCAACGAATGACAGAGTCCTACCCCTCCCGTCCAACTGTTGTTCAGTGATCGGCACCGTATACACGTTGAATAGTACTGGTGACAGTGGTGAACCCTGCGGCAATCCTGGACATATCGTTATCGGCTCAGAAGACCAACTCCCGCATCTTAGCACCACCTTCCTTTGGAGCAGAACTGCAGCTATCCATCGTACAAGGTGAGGGTGCACTTTCAGTCTGAGGAGGGTTTGCATCAAGTGCTCGAAAGATACTCTGTTATATGCGTCCTCTAAGTCTATGGCGGCCGCACATGTCTCTTCTCTGACCTGAAATCCTTCGTAAACATCTTGAGCAAAGACCGCCGCATTCAGCCATGACTCTTTGTTGCGTCTGTATCCTCCAAGTGTGGGCGGGAAGCAGCCGAGCTGTTCCAAGTCACAAGCAAGTCTGTGTGCTACAATTTTCTCCAGTAGCTTGCCAACAGTATTCTGCATCGTAATGATTCTGTAGCCGCTTATCTTGGAATGATCTTTGTTCGGTTTTGGCAGCGGCAGCAAGTAGCTGTGTAGCCATTCTTCTTTGACCTGACCCCTCTGGATACTGGTGTTGAATTCTCTGGCCAGTTCTTCCATGTCATCATCTGATATCACCAGTAGGTCACCATATCGGATGCCGTCTGGGCCTGGGGCGGTGTTAGGTGATTTCTTGAGCATCGCACGCAATATCTCAGCTGTGATTGTCCATTCTTCGTCTGTCCCGACCCCCTCGCACAACTGAGAGAGTGTCCTGAGAGACAACCCTGTTCCCTACCACGAACAGGCCGAACAGTCATTTCCACAGATGATGTTGGCCACGACATATACGGAATGTCTGTACAGACAGACTAGGATACACTTAAATGCGGACCGAACAGTGACCCACAGAGACCAACATGCACACACGGCTATTGGCTAGTCTCAACGAGCTCTCTCTCTCTCTTTACAAGAGTATAAAAGAAGATAAAGAATATCTTTTGACAGTTTGTCTAATTTAAAGGTGAAAATATAATGTAGTTTTGACAGTTTGTCTAATTTAAAGGTGAAAATATAATGTAGTTTCCCAGAAACATTTGCAGCTGTCCCTTTGGTTCTGAGCGCGTTACCATCAACTGAAGCTAGCCATTTCTACACACATAATCTTTTCATTTGAATAGCAGCCACTCCTAGCATAACAGAGGCGATCTTATTTGGTTAAGAACTCATTCAATTTAGTTTTATCCTTTCTCAACACATTATTCTATGCGCTCTCACAGTGCGTGATGTTGCCGCCTTTGCTTGTTCTCTATCAAACAGTCAATGCTACGGTACCTCAAGTATTCCTATGATGCTTTATTTGGTCATTTGTTGTCTACCACGAGATTCTACGCTTCCATCACACATTTTATTTTATATTATCGTATTATTAAATGTCCTCGGTGGCTTATTTCAATTTTCGTTCGTGACATATTCTAGAGGAAATATCATCGCTTGTTTCTGATTTATTTCTTCGCGCAATAAGCCGCCATTGATCCGCCAACGTGTTGTAATGAATGGCATTTTTGTGGCGTATAGTAATTTTCTACGTTTGTTTCATAAACATGTCTCGCAGTTTTGATTATGTTGTAAGGAAAACAGCTTTAAATAAATATTACATTAACACACATCTCAATTCAATAATTATGTTATCATCATAAACGATGCACTCAATAAAATGCATTTATTCCATTGGAAAATATTCACAAAGAAGCACCGACTATACATTCCTAATAAGAATATAATATTTATATACGGATAGTATACGAAGAGGAATGGAACAATGGTAATCATGCCACGTACGATGTGCCATTAATTATACTCCCACCCACGGGGTCGACTTAGCGCATGACTAGCACACTAGCATGTCGGCCCTATGGTCATGGTTTCAAATACGTACCCAAGACCTCTTTTTTTTTTAAATCGACCTGGGCTCCCGGCTCTACCCGGCCCAAAATGGGTACCGGGTATTGTCTTGGGAAGTAAAGGCCAGCGGTGTGATGTTGACCACAACTTTTCTGAAATGCCGGGTGGTGTATACAAGTATAGGGCTAACATCTTATGCCCGAGACTACTCAAGGCTTGCTAAAAGGGTCCTGTATTTGTGTTGGTTTGACTGATACTCTTAGAAATACTCGAAGTCACGGACTGTTTATCTAGTTTACATCATATTGGGAATATGTGTCTTGTGTATTTCAGCTAGAAGCATTGGTTATTTGCTGTGTTTGGTGTTGAGTGGCTCCAGGAGTATGCACCTGAAGAGATGCAGCGACGTATGTCATTTGCTTGCTTGCTTGTGTTCGCTGGCTGTGAACTCCAGCGTGAAGTCCTGTATGTCGGATGAAGACATCCTGTTGACAACATCAGTGTGATGTCATACAGAACCTGAGGTTTGCGTGAGTATCCGTTGTCCCATGTGCAGACTGGTGGGTCCTCGCCGTGCAGGCAGACACTCTCCGACTTCGGAGAAATCAACGGGTCTACTGACTTCAGCCAGGACCCCGAAGGGACCTGTTGCCCAGGACGCTCGGCGAGGACGCGTCAATAGGTCTTGGCCAGTATAGAACCCAGCCCTGGTGCCTTGGAAACACCTCTGCGTCCCACGTATGTCATTTAACTAAGAAACTACTTGAATGTGTCTTCATTATTTTATTTCACAACAGGAAAACACTGTTTTGAATAATCTGGTCTCGCCTAGATTAGTTGGTGATTTAAGATCGCCTAGATTAGTTGGTGATTAGTTAATTGGTGGGGCAGGTATCTCTAAAAAATATCTGAAAAATCCATAACGTTGCCATCGGCTGATAAGAGAAGCCGTAACATAACCTCTCCCCCTGAAATCTTACAGGGTCTGTCTTTGTAGATAAAGGCTAGTGAATTCAACTATACACAAACCGGCGGGAGGCAAGGGGAAATCATCGATGTATCTTCCCAAGACAATCATACTCCAAGACACAATTGGTAAAGATAACGACATTAAATGGGAATTCAAGCGGAACCTTCTTCGTTCGGTAGGGAGCATCATGTGCTACAGGTAATTCAGAATTGAAGCTTTGAAAATATCATTTTATAAACGAATATGAAAAATATCATGACAGGAAAGAAAACCAAAGACATATTACAAAAGTAAAACTGAAAAAAAAAATATTGAGTGAGGTCAAAGATGCTTTGGTTATAGAAAGAGACTCCTCCTTGTTAAAGTGAGGTGTGGAGGGCAACTTTGCGTGTTCGTATTTCTTGTATCTTTGATATAATATAATTCAATTTTCTTGCACTGCTCATCTAAAACCAATTTCGTTTTGCCTTTGCACATTTGTCTCTTATTTCTTTATTAACCGATCATACTCTTGTTTTTCCTTTTTACTTTGTTTTCTTTTGTCCATAAACTTTAGTATTTCTTCAGTCATCCATTCTTTCTTAATTTGTTGCCTTCTCTCCAGTAATATTTCTTTGGTTCTTTGATGAAGGAAATTTCTTTGCATCTGCTATTGTTCTCTGTATTTTAGCTGTTACATTGTACCTAGTTTTCAGTCTATTTTCTTGGATTTCTTTAACTGTTTTCAGGACATCTTTATTACGTCTCATATTCTTAACAATCCCCCCCCCCCCCCCTTTATAATTTCACTTTTATTTGTCCACATAGAAGATAGGCGATCACTATTGCAGTCAGCAACAGGTATTTTCTTAACATTTATTAATGTATTTCTATATCTTTTATTAATGATTATGTAGTCAATTTGGTTGAGAAATTTCTTATCCGGTCTTTTCCGTGTGTAAAGTCATTTTGTATGAAACCAAATGGTTTCAATAATAATATCATTTATATTTGCAGATTCTATCATTTTTTCTCCTCGTCCATTCCTTGCTCTTGAGCCATAATTCCCTCCCCCCACCCCGTTTCCTGCATCGTTCAATTCTTTCCTAACCTACTATTAAAGTCTCCAAGTATTATTTTTATTGCATACGATTTGATTTGAGATATCGCCATTTCTACTTCATTATTAAAATGTATTTCTTCATCACTACTGCGTGTTATTGGTGCGTATACTTGCATAATATTTATATCTGTTGGTTTGCCTTTGACATTGACCATAATATCTCTATATGAAATACACAAGTAACGATTAATTGTACTAGCTGTTGTTTTCATCAAATATTAGTCCTCCCCCTTTATCTTGAATATCATCTCTCTGTGTTTGTCAGTTATAATTTAACCAGACTCTCTTCACATTATCTCACTTATGTCTAGGATATTCATTTTCATATTCTCCATTTCTCTTATTACATCAAATATTAGTCCTCCCCCTTTATCTTGAATATCATCTCTCTGTGTTTGTCAGTTATAATTTAACCAGACTCTCTTCACATTATCTCACTTATGTCTAGGATATTCATTTTCATATTCTATTTCTCTTATTACATTGTCCAATATTCCGCGATCTTATTTTAAATGTATGCATTTTAGTGTTGCCATCATTAGCTTGATGGCGATCTTATGTCACCTGTTGCTCATGACTGTCCCTACCGAACGTGGCTGTCCTAAGGCAGCCATTAACGTCGTTCACTGACTTTGATTTGTGAAAACTCATGAATTGTAGGGAATATGACGATGACACTTTACCAGTTCTGACCACTGTGGTGTGGCCGACATAAGATCGCGACGATCAAATCGTGCGCATCTCACTAAACGTGAGCGTGAGACATTGGAAAACCGTCTCACCTTCCAGTTGGATTCACTCTCCCCTCACGGCCTCAATGTCTAACATAGTTTCATTTAACTTCCTATTACACCCCCCCCCTTCCCGCCCCCGCAGTTGTGTGGTCCACTAGAAAAATATTGTAGCATATCTTTTACAGGACGTCACAATCAACCCCAGCATTGCTTTTGCTGTTTGTGATTTCTTGGAAAGTTTGTATTAAGTGGTTTGTCATTGCTTTCTGAGAGACCGGCACTTATACCATTTTATGAAAACTAATGCAGGAGCGGTCTGCATTCAAATCGCCCGCAGCTGTGTTTTGAACACCATACGGGGAATTGCGAACTCCACCCCCTGACACTGTGGTATAATTTTTCGCAAGCCGTCAACGTCGCTGTGAATATTCCCCGCACTACCCTCCAGTTTACAACAAGCGCAATCACCAAGATACTGAAAATTTTAAAGTTTAAGGAAGAAAGGATTAACGCGAGATTTAAGAAAGGATAGATTTGCATCACCAAAGTGGGAATCGCACGGATTCCGAAATCGAACGGAATATTCCGAAGATCGTTTACAACAAGCAACGTGATTGAACGTGACGTCATAACCCAAACCAAAAACACGAGGCTTTAAGATGGAGTGGAAACCAACAAACAATCAGTGTATACAGAAACCTAGAACCTTCACTAACAAGCGTTAAAACCAGATGACGACCCACTGGCGGCAGGGTATTCTCCATTAAACCACCCATCTTAAGATTAGCGAATCGATTAGAGCAAGAGAAACGTACCGGCCTATAAACAGCCAGCGAACTTGATACACAAAATAAAGTCTGGAGTCCGAAATCTGCTGACGTGAAGTGTGAAGAAGACAATCAAATATGTTGAAGGTAAGAACACTATATTTTATATTATGTTAGTCAGTGATCCCCTTTTCAAGAAGTCGGTGAGTCAGTGTGTTGTACACCACGTGATTAGTCCTTAAGAAATTAATTTAGTAGAAACTAAATATTATATTCAGTTATCATAGTCATGGATAAACTGTAAATTATGATAAACCACAGTGAGTTTCTTTTCCTCACAGTTAAACAACTTAATTTAATGTGTCAGCATTAGACTTAGGTTGTACAATGTATTTCTTAAGTAGTTAAACTCAATCAGCAGTGATTTAGAAGTTGGTGAGTAACTTAAAATTTAGAAAGCTAAGAATGCCGGCTCCGTGGCTAAAGGCTTGCGAACGCGGTTCGTGAGCCAGGTACCAGGCGTTCGAAGCTCAGCTGCGACAGATTTGTGCAGCAAACCGTGTCGCGTTGTGTTATAACGTGCTGGTATGGGAGCCGGTAGTTCAGAAAGCAATGGAAAACTACTGAACGTAACACTAGCCTAGTACATCAACAGCAGCTGAAAATGCTGGTGTTGACTACAACGTCCCGTAAGCGATACGCACACACACAAAAAAAGAATGCTTAGTGCTGTGGTAAGAAAACTATTTTTAATGTGCAAATACTGGTAAGACAATTTAGTGTAATGTGTAATAGTCAAGTAGATTTTTTTCACATGAGCAAATGAGAAGTCAAGTTTTTTTTTCCATGAGCACATGGAGCCAAATAGATTTCTATAGAGATCATGATGAACATGTGGAATTAATATTTGTGAGCCACATAATAATGCTTAATCAACCGCCATGTAGGAATGGTTGGGATTCATAATGAATTAATGTGGATTGGGTATATCACATAAATCTATGAAATTGATGAGAGCATGCCTGTGGTGATTTATGTGTGATTTCATTATTGTTAAACAGATGTGAATGTATCATTTGTGAACAACATCGGTATAATTAATTATCATCCAGGAAAATATTATAATTTCTGATGAATGATTGTGGAATGATTGAGATTTCATTGTAATGTTATTGGTGTTGAATCTGTGAAATTATCCTTTGTAAAGCACATACAAATGCTTAAATTGTCATCCATACCGATATGATTGTGTCTGATGAATGATTGTGGAGTGATTGAGATTTCATTGTGATATCAATGGTGTTAAACATTTAAAGTTATCAATGGGAAATCACATAAGTATAATTACTTATCTTACATGCAAGTATGAGAATGATTTATGACGAATGAGTGTGAATGAGGAAGAGAAGTGACATGCTAAGAAGGAGTATAAGCTAGCAATCAATCTCATGATAGAAGGCAACTTTGATGTGTAATGCCATATCTATCAGAAGAGAACATGTTCGGCATACCCCATACACTGAATTAATAATTTAGTGCACTCCGACGCATGACACCACTTTGTATTATATATCACTCATGTTACCATCATCTGGTTTTGTGTCCTAAGCAAGAGCCTGCTTTATATTTCATATAACTCATGTTACAACATATGGTCTAGTGTCCTGATGATTGTAATGATAATGAAGATGATAATTGTAATAACAATGATGATGATGATGATGATGATGATGATGATGATGATGATGATGATGATTGTAATGAGATGATGATGATGATGATGATGATTGTAATAAATGATGATGATGATGATGATGATGATTGTAATGAAGATGATGATTGTAATGATAAGGATGATGATGATGATGATGATGATGATGATGATGATGATGATGATGATGATGATGATGATGATGATGATGATGATGATGATGATGATGATGATGATGATGATGATGATGATGATGATGATGATGATCTTCCATCCATGAGAAGAGGAGGGAAGATAGCTTCTACCTTGAAGCATTTAATTAAGAAGAAAGCGCCTGAACACTGTACAAGAATTGATACCATGATGTACTTATATTGTTTATAAGCAAACACTCATTGCAATGGGGAATGATTTAAAACCCCTTAATGTATGAGGCCTTTTTCCTTTAATGGAAGAAGATGTAGAGAAAATAACTAGGTACAGAAGAGGATGGTAAACATAGTTGTCAAAAGCCAAATCAATCAAGGTATTACTCGACCTGGAGACCATGATGACAGGCATAGGTGAAGATGAAACTGCACATGTGCTTGTCTAAACCTTGAACACCTTATAATGGAAGATTAAATGGAGAGCAACCAATTCTGTTGGTGATAACTCATTGAGAACACCAAGACCATCTGCCTACTATGTTTATTTTTCTCTAGGAACAAGAATCCTTTTATTGATTTCACTTGTTGTGTTCTTAGGAGTTTACAGTATTTCATTTCTAATGTCATAGTGATGATATCATTATATTTATGACTGATGCTGAAATTTCAGGTAGTGGCTAGGTAGAGCTAGATCCAGACCTGACTTTTTGAATGTAACAGCTTTGCTGAATGTAGCAGCTTGACTGAGTGAGGCAGCTGATATAGTTAGGTCAAATACTACCCGCAGAAGGTTCCACTAAACAATAAAGAACATGTATCCTAAGTAACTTAGTCTATTTATATAAGTGGAAAACAAATGAGCCGGAAAACATTAACCTGAACAACAAAGAACACTCAAGAAATATATATATATATATATATATATATATATATATATATATATATATATATATATATATATATATATATATATATATATATATATATATATATATATATATATATTTGTACAGTCTGATACCGCACTGATAGCGAGGGATTATATAGTGAGCACAGCCAGGATATAATTATATATGTAGTAGAGATGTACATGATCTTGTTTTTTTATGCTTTGAATGTTGTATTTGTATGACCTTACTGTTAAATAGCACCATTTAAGTGTAATAAATTTGAAAAATAAGAGTCATTGTCTCTTGGAGAGATCTCTTGTCATAGTAAATTTGTTTTAATTAACAACCCTAGATTAATAATTATTTAGTTGGTAGAAGAGAGGCAAGGAACCACCAAAACGATATTTTGCTGTTCAGAGAAAACTTTTTATCGGTTTCCTGGAGGTATTCCTTGGTTCTCCGAAACTCTATTTATGGTCTCAAGACTGAGCCAGTAACAGCTAAATTAATTATAACAGGCAGGATCACATTGAGAAAGAGGAACTTAGTATCCTTTCTCTCTTTGGGGTTGTCCGAACAACCATACATCAGACAGACATCTTCGCCACAGAGCCGGCTATAGCCCACTGTTAATCCCTATTTTACCGTTCGCTCACATGGGCGTCTTCCCATCCCCCAGTGGATGCTCTCCCATTGAGGGCTAAGCCAATCCCTAAGCTTCTGACGTTATTGACCTTTAGTCCATTGACCCGCTTGAACCATACATCCGGTTCATTCCATCCACATCAAACGCGTTGAGTGCTTAAGACGTATTCAGCCAAACAAGGATTTAGATAAGTAACCTTTGTATTTTCATGTAGTGTTTTTCGTGTAGTTGTCTGTTTGTATTTGTTTATTTTGTGCTGACAAAGGCTTTAGCCACAATGTATATTTTGTGTCTTGTAATCGTGTTCTAGTAAAGCTCACAATCTACTTCTCTTTTTAGGTGATTCATTCATTGCAGTGGTTTCCACTTGATTTCCACTTATCCATGGGGATACTCTATCCCCACTTCTATGTTTGCCACACCGTGGTATGTCTCCCATCCTCTTCCACTGGGAAGCGAAGTTGGAATGTTCCCTTCCTAGAGTTATGAGTCATGGTGGTCAAAACTCTAAAGTACTTTTAGAGGACATAAAACAACAACAGCAAGCAAATTAAAGTAACAATTTTGGAAACATAAGAAATATCTTCTTCTTCTTCAGCATTCCGAGCCATTGAGGTTCTTTGCTGCAAATACAATCTGTCTCCATTCGTCTCTCTGGTGGACCTTCTCTTGCCAGTCGTTGATTCCAAGTGCTTGTAGGTCTGTATGTATATTATCTCTCCACCGCCTTCTTGGTCTACCTCGGGGTCTACGGTCATTTATTTCCTGAGTGTAAGCGAGTTTTGTTTCCCTATTATCTTCCATTCTTTCTATATGCCCCAGCCATTGTAGTCTATTAGCCTTCATGATACCAGTGATTAGCGGGGACTTAAACAAATCATAAATGTCTTTGTTACTTCTTCTTTTCCACTCTCCACTTTGTGTATCCCTAATGGGTCCAAAGATGCGTCTTAAAATTTTGTTCTCAAAGGTTTGTAACAAGGCTTCGTCTCCTTTCGTTGTACTCCAGGTTTCAGAGCCATACAGCACAACTGGTCTGATCAGTGTTTTGTATATTGTGATTTTGGTGTTACGAGATAGCGCCTTTGATTTTAGTAGATGTTGTAGTGCATAGTATATCTTATTTCCAGAGTTGATTCTAGTTTGTATTTCTTCCCTTATGATGTTGGAGCAGTTGAAGATTGTACCCAGGTATTTGTATGTTTCCGTTCTTTTAATGGTCATATTATCTATTTGTATGTGGCCAGAGTTTTTAGCCATTCCGTCTCTTGAAATTACCATATATTCTGTCTTATCTTGGTTGATAACCAGCCCCATCTGTTGGGCTTTTTCCTTTAAGTGAGTCAATATTTCTAATGTCTTTTGTTCACTTTGTCCTATAATATCTATATCATCTGCATAACCAAGCAGCTTGGATGTTCCTCCAATATCACATTCCTCCTTTACCTTCCTTACAACTTTCTCTAGAGCCAGATTGAAGAGTAGCGGCGATAGTGCATCACCCTGTTTCAAGCCAGATGTTATTTGGAAGGGGTCTGATTTCCTGTCTTTATATGTTACTATATTATAAGTATCTTCCATGCATAGTTTGGTCATGTTAATTAACTTCCTTGGTATTCCAAATTCCTGCATAACATTCCATAGACTATTCCTATGGACACTATCATAAGCCTTTTTAAAATCCACAAAAATGTTATGGAGATCTCTTTTATATTCCCAATGTTTCTCGGCTATTTGTCGTAAGATAAATATCTGATCTATTGTTGATCTGTTTTGTCTAAAACCCGCCTGGTAGTCACCTAATATGTCTTCTGAATATGGTTTTAGTCTATTTAGTAATACTGCGGATAGTATCTTATAGCTTGTGGACAGTAGTGATATTCCTCTATAATTTCCACATTGGAACTTGTCTCCTTTCTTAAAGATAGGTATCAATAATGACTCTTTCCAGTCATGGGGTAATTCTTCTGTCCTCCAGATTTTTATTATTAGTTCGTATAGCTTTAGATGTAATGCATGGCCACCTGCCTTTATAAATTCAGCAGCAATTCCATCAGTCCCAGTTGCCTTATTGTTTTTAAGTCGTGTGATTACATATAGGATTTCTTCAAATGTAGGTTCTTCAATTTGTGGTTCGCATGTTAGAACCTCTTCCTGTGGGAAAATGTTACTTGGAGCTTCACAATTTAGTAATTCAATAAAATATTCTTTCCATGTGTTGCACATTTCTTCATTGGTATTTATCATATTCCCATTTTTGTCTTTTAAACCATATGTGTTTTGTTGGTGCCCTCGTTTCATTGACTTCAGTACTTTAAAAAACTTTCTGGATTCATTTTTCTGGTGATTAGTTTCCAAATCTTTGATTATATTACTCATATATTCTCGCTTCTGCTGTCTGACTATTTTTGTAGCCTCTTTACATTCATTTCTATAATGCTCTTCCTTTTGGATGTTATTGATGTCATTTAACCATACATGTCTGGCATTCTTCTTCTTAGTGACTGCTTCTTCACATTTTTGATTGAACCATCTGTTCTTTCTATGCGTGGTTGACACACCGAGACATTCTTCTGCGGTAGACTGAATTGTATTCTTGATGTTCAACCAAGTTTGGTCAACGCTTTCCTCCAAAGGGTTTTGCAAAGTTTCAAGTTTACATTTTATTTCATCTGTAAATTTCTCTTTGACTGTAATGTCTTGTAGTTTTTCTCTGTTATATGTTGGGTGTAATCTTTGTAATTTAGTATAGAAAGCTCTCTTAAGTTTTATTTTAAATTTTGCTCCAACGAGGAAATGGTCACTATGGCACTCAGCTCCTCTATAACTTCTGACTTGCTGTATGTTTGATGCATTTCTGTTGTTAATTAAAATGTGATCTATTTGATTATAGGTTCTCTTGTCACATGATTTCCAAGTTTGTTTGTGTATATCCTTTCTTTGTAGTCTGGTACTGCTAATCTGCAGTCCTTTGGCTTCTGCCAGGTTGATGACTCTCCATCCATTATCATTTGAAGTTGTATGTAGGCTTTCCATACCGGCCACTTTTTTATTAGTTTGCTCTCTACCTATTTTTGCATTGAAGTCTCCCAGCACAATCAGGATGTCCTGTTTGGGGGTTTCTTCTATGACATCTTCCAGATCATTATAAAAGTCTTCTTTAATATCATCTTCTTTCTCTTCAGTAGGTGCATGTACATTAATCATCGTTATATTTTTCCATTTACCTTTTATTCGTAATTTACTAATCCTGTCATTAAAAGCTTTAAAGTTTAAAATGTTCCCCCATAACTCTTTTTTGATGACAAATCCTGTTCCTAATTCATGTTTATTTTGGGTGTTTCCTCCATATATTATAATCATTCCATTTTGCTCTAAAGTACCCTCTCCTGGCCACCTTATTTCTTGAATTGCTGTGATATCCATTTGATATTCAACCAGCTCCCGGGTTAGTTCTTCGGCCGCTCCAGCTCGATATAGTGTCCGTACATTCCATGTTCCAAATCTCAAAAGTCCTTTAACGTTCCAAGGTCGTTGTCCAGATAAGTCAGTCCGATATCGAGGCTCATGTATTTGTTTCGTAACAAAGAAAGGTTTTTACAAAGGTGGGGATGTTAACCCCACGCTTCAACCCCCAACCTGGAGGACCAGGGTGTTTCTCTTTGTCTGTTCTCTACCCTTTGACCTGTCCGGCTTGGGAGGCCCTGCTGGTAGCTACGCTACCGCCGGCATAGCTCTCAGGGTCATTGAGAAACTCAAGCTCCCCCACCACGACAAGGTGGAAACACCATCGGGGGAGGGATATGCAAATCAAAAAAAAAAAATGTTTACCACTTACTTCTCAAGGACCGACATCTCATGATGTCGAAATTACGCACAGCTGTTTATTTCGAGTCCTCGTTTCGGTGTGTCGGTGAATTGTGAAACGCAGAAGGATACAATAGACAATATACAAATTCAAAGTCATACGCACATTGTGATCTACAATGACCCTGTCGGCTGGCTACCAGACAGAACATTTATACTTGGAATGTTGGGCGTTGGGTCTGCCCAACCCGCTGTTAACTAATTACTGTGGCTATTCCATTATATATAGGAAATTCTTGTTTATTGTGAATTTTAATGTGAATAGACACTTATCTGTTCTCTTACCACGACCAGTTCTTTTTTATAAGAGCTTATACAATCTATAAAAAAGACACTGAATCTTCAGGCATTAACCTTTTGGGTAGATATGTTCAGACGCGGAGGCGTAAATATCAATACGAAAGTTGGCGTGCTAGAATACACAGCACCCTTAGTATAATATTTTCTTCGTGGATAAAGTGGGCTTGGTCAAGATGTGACTGAGTTATCGTATGACAATAGACGATGGTATTACATGCTTTCTGTATGCGCCGAATGTTGGGTAGGGCTCACCCCACATGGTGCCAACAATTTTGTGTGGAGGAGCACAATTGGGAGGGCACAAGCCTTATCCTGATGAGAGGAAATGCAACCTAAAGACTAAATATCATGGCAGGGCAGATGGGTCCTAAGAACTGGTCAGCAACTTGTCTAGGATCGAAGCTCCGACAGGCGGACAGTTGGAGCAGTTTAGATTAGTTTAGTTTAGTCGTTGGATCAACATCATGGCACACGGGCTTGACCCATAAGTGCTCCGTTTTCCTCCTAACTCAAACCTTAGTTTAGTCGTTGGATCAACATCATGGCACACGGGCTTGACCCATAAGTGCTCCGTTTTCCTCCTAACTCAAACCTGAGTCTGGAGAAACTCAACACAATGCACGAACTCCGTAGCATCGGCGAGGATCCTGAAATACTTTAGGTAGATTTTTAACTCGAAATTTTGCCCGGGCAGCGCCGTTAGGCTACTCTTTTTCGATTTCCAACGGCCAAGGGATTTTTTACGTGCGCAACAATACATACGAGTGTCCGATCTCACTACCCAGAGACCAGAGGAAATTTTATTACTGGAAGTCCATGTGGATTTTTTAAATAAATCCCGGTCCCCACCGGGGCCTGAACCCGGGACCTCCAGCACTCGAGGCGGACACCATACCTCGAGACCACTCAACCCCAGTTGGAGCAGTGCTTTGCTGATCTGGCAACTTCTACAGCTATCTTGTTCCAGATGTATTCGTGTTACCTTTCCTTTGGATAAACTAGGCAGGCCGAGAGAGGGATCATGGGTAACAAACACATGGTCTCTACAATTTAGCCCAAACTGTGTTCTATGGTGAGGTTATTGTGCCTTTTTTTTTTAAAGCATGATATAACAAACACAAACTAGAATCAACTCTGGAAATAAGATATACTATGCACTACAACATCTACTAAAATCAAATGCGCTATCTCGTAACACCAAAATCACAATATACAAAACACTGATCAGACCAGTCGTGCTGTATGGCTCTGAAACCTGGAGTACAACGAAAGGAGACGAAGCCTTGTTACACACCTTTGAGAACAAAATTTTAAGACGCATCTTTGGACCCATTAGGGATACACAAAGTGGAGAGTGGAAAAGAAAAAGTAACAAAGACATTTATGATCTGTTTAAGTCCCCGCTAATCACTGGTATCATGAAGGCTAATAGACTACAACGGCTGGGGCATATAGAAAGAATGGAAGATAATAGGGAAACAAAACTCGCTTACACTCAGGAAATAAATGACCGTAGACCCCGAGGTAGACCAAGAAGACGGTGGAGAGATAATACATGTACAGACCTACAAGCACTTGGAATCAACGACTGGCAAGAGAAGGTCCACCAGAGAGACGAATGGAGACGGATTGTATCTGCAGCAAAGAACCTCAATGGCTCGGAACGCTGAAGAAGAAGAAGAAGATGATATAACAAACAATCGTCTGTCATTTACCCTTTTTTGAAGTTGTATGTAGGCTTTCCATACCGGCCACTTTTTTATTAGTTTGCTCTCTACCTATTTTTGCATTGAAGTCTCCCAGCACAATCAGGATGTCCTGTTTGGGGGTTTCTTCTATGACATCTTCCAGATCATTATAAAAGTCTTCTTTAATATCATCTTCTTTCTCTTCAGTAGGTGCATGTACATTAATCATCGTTATATTTTTCCATTACCTTTTATTCGTAATTTACTAATCCTGTCATTAAAAGCTTTAAAGTTTAAAATGTTCCCCCATAACTCTTTTTTATGACAAATCCTGTTCCTAATTCATGTTTATTTTGGGTGTTTCCTCCATATATTATAATCATTCATTTTGCTCTAAAGTACCCTCTCCTGGCCACCTTATTTCTTGAATTGCTGTGATATCCATTTGATATTCAACCAGCTCCCGGGTTAGTTCTTCGGCCGCTCCAGCTCGATATAGTGTCCGTACATTCCATGTTCCAAATCTCAAAAGTCCTTTAACGTTCCAAGGTCGTTGTCCAGATAAGTCAGTCCGATATCGAGGCTCATGTATTTGTTTTGTAACAAAGAAAGGTTTTTACAAAGGTGGGTGGGGATGTTAACCCCACGCTTCAACCCCCAACCTGGAGGACCAGGGTGTTTCTCTTTGTCTGTTCTCTACCCTTTGACCTGTCCGGCTTGGGAGGCCTGCTGGTAGCTACGCTACCGCCGGCATAGCTCTCAGGGTCATTGAGAAACTCAAGCTCCCCCACCACGACAAGGTGGAAACACTCACTACCGCCATAGTTAAAAGTTATTATGCCTTTTTAAAGCACACACTATCGTCTGTCAAGACGGCAAGGTGCCAATGAGTAACATATAAAGGTAGGAAATCAGACCCTTTCCAAATAACATCTGGCTTGAATCAGGGTGATGCACTAACGGCGCTACTCCTCAATCTGGCTCTGAAGAAAGTTGTAAGGAAGGTAAAGGAGGAATGTGATATTGGAGGAACATCCAAGCTGCTTGGTTATGCAGATATAGATATTATAAGGGAAAATGAACAAAAGACATTAGAAATATTGACTCACTTAAAGGAAAAAGCCCAACAGATGGGGCTGGTTATCAACCAAGATAAGACACAATATATGGTAATTTCAAGAGAAGGAATGGCTAAAAACTCTGGTCACATACAAGTAGATAATATGACCATTAAAAGAACGGAGACATACAAATACCTGGGTACAATCTTCAACTGCTCCAACATCATAAGGGAAGAAATACAAACTAGAATCAATTCTGGAAATAAGATATACTATGCACTACAACATCTACTAAAATCAAACGCGCTCTCCCACTGGACGCCTGCCGACGAGCAGGACTGACCGAAAAGCTATACCAGCTTACTGACTGCAGGCCCACTACTCATCGAGAGAGAGAGAGAGAGAGGGGGAGAGAGAGGGAGAGAGAGAGAGAGGGGGGGAGAGAGAGAGAGAGAGAGAGAGAGAGTGCGAGAGGGAGAGAGGGAGAGAGAGAGAGAGAGAGAGCGAGAGAGAGAGAGGGAGAGAGAGAGAGAGAGAGGGAGAGAGAGAGAGGGAGAGAGAGAGTGCGAGAGGGAGAGAGAGAGAGAGGGAGAGAGAGAGAGGGGGAGAGAGAGAGAGAGAGAGAGAGAGAGAGAGAGAGAGAGAGGGAGAGAGGGAGAGAGAGAGAGAGAGAGAGAGCGAGAGAGAGAGAGGGAGAGAGAGAGAGAGAGGGAGAGAGAGAGAGGGAGAGAGAGAGTGCGAGAGGGAGAGAGAGAGAGAGAGAGAGGGAGAGAGAGAGAGAGGGGGAGAGAGAGAGAGAGAGAGAGAGAGAGAGAGAGAGTGCGAGAGGGAGAGAGGGAGAGAGAGAGAGAGAGAGAGCGAGAGAGAGAGAGAGAGAGAGAGAGAGAGAGAGAGAGGACGCTTAAGACACATAAACACCATAGATAACTTACTTGGATCATGTCCATTGTTTCGGTTCCGTGATTTTCCTCCTCGGTTGTAGCCGACGTTCCCTGTGGGGGTTGAATAGGAGACCAGTTCCGTATGTAAGCCGGAATTCGTTGTGATTCTAGTCTGGCAGCTTCTTTGAGTTCATACTCCCTCTGCGCCTGAAATGCAAAATAGTTACAACACAGCGATAAGATAAACATACGACGGGAAAAGAAAAATTACTTTAAGAATTTAGTACCGGTTAAAACAAATAGTAAGGATATATGGAAGGTAATTAACACCTTGACAAACAAGTATAACTTCCGAAATTCTTTACCTCAAATCATATTACCATTATATTGGCAAATTATTCGAACACTATCTCAATACGGATTACTTTCCCCCTTAATAATTGAGATATTAATAATAATAACAAAACCCTAGTATAACAGCCTTTTTGCAACCCTTTAACCCTTGTAACCCTTTTTGTAGGCCAGTATTTTCCATATGGCTAATAACACGTGTCAGACCATTATCTAATTTTACTGTGTCGTGTAGTTTTGATGTTCGCATTTTGCCCATGCCTTTATAATGCATATCTTTTATATTGTTGCTGTACTTTTTTAGCCTTGAATGATGTGTGAATGAAATAATGTATGAAAGAGAGTGATAGAAGGGCAGAATGTTAGACGGGCCTGCGTGCCCAATTCTTAACCCTTTGAAAATAAATAAATAAATAAATAAATAAATAAATTAGTAAATAATAAGATTAAAAATAATTTATATCTTAATATTAGCGTAACTGCAATTCTAACCTGATCTTTGGCCCTCGAAATCCTCATTTCGACAACATGCCGAAACTGAAATCACAAAAAAAGAATAATATGAAGGTTCTGCCACTGAACACATGAACAGACAACCACGCACGCTCACAATCATGAAACGATTTGCCTACCTTTTTTGGAGATACCTCATAATGAGAGATAAGGGTTCCCCAGCAAAGAATGCAAGAGATAAAGGAGTCTTTGTCCCAAGCCGTCAATGGACATAAATCAAGTGCCGTGCCGGCTGGCGTAGGCGTTCATGGCTCTCCACATGACTCGGTCTTTGGTGTTCTGGATCAACTCTGCTGATGATATTCCTCCATGCCACCGTCTCAGTCCATCCAGCATCATTTCTCTTGGTCTGCCTCTGCCTCTCTTCCCCTTGATCTTTCCAGTTGTCACGATGTTCTCCAATGCCTCTCTTCTCATCACATGACCAAAGAAAGCTGTTTGTCTCTTTCTTATTGTTGTATATAGTGTTCTAGTTTCATTAGCCTCTTTCAGGCAATCGTTGTTAGTTACTCTGGCAGTCCAAGGAATTCGCAACATTCGTCTTAAAAACCACATCTCTGTTGCTTCTAAGTTCTTCCTAATTTGTTCATTTACATTCCAAGATTCGCTGCCTTACAGCAAAACTGGTTCTATATGGCATTTTAGCACTCTCTTTCTTACATTCATTGATAGCGACTTATTGCATAAGATACTCTTCATTTTCTGAAATGCGGCTTTTGCCTGCCCTATTCTGCTCATAATCTCTGTTGTACATCTTCCATCTGATGTTATAAGTGCCGGTAGGTATTTAGAATTATCCACTTTGTTGAGAATTTTCCCTTCTATTTCTATGTCACATTTTGGTGTCCTCATTTTCTTTGATATCACCATTATTACTGTTTTCTTGATATTCAAGGATAATCCTTTCTGTGCACTCTCTGTTACTACACTGTCCAACAATTGTTGTAGGTCTGGTGCATTATCCGCCACCAGTACTGTGTCATCTGCATAACATTATTGTTTATTTGGGGGGGGGGGGGGGGGTACGGGGTGTCAGGTATTGGTAGCACCTTTGGTAAGGATGAGTCTCATGTCCTTTTCAGGACCCATCCCCCACTGGTCCAAGCCTGACACCCAGCTCACACCTGTGGCTCCTAGTAGCTGTCAGCATGCGACAGCAGCCACCCCCCGGCCAACAGCTGTGAGAGGCTGGTTAAACCAGGCGCGGGTAGCCAATTTGGTGTCAAACCAAGCGGTGAAGTAGGGTATGCCTACCCAGCATGTGAAGACAGGATCCGGCAGACTGCGCGGAAGAAATCATTCCTGATTCAACGGGCAAGACGGCGTTTACCTACAAAGCTTTGTGGAACGTAATGCGCAAGGCAAGGCACGTAGAGCGCCCAGGTCATCTAATGCACCTGTATTCGTCTCCAGTCGTCTTGACTTGTCCTGCCACTGGATTCAGATGGACTCAGGCGAGAGAGTGAGGTCGACGAATTGCGCAACTCTTCCTCACTTTAATCCAATTCACCGCGCAAGTCATTCTTCATCCAACGTCATATATCACCTTCAAGCCCTGTGGTGATGGGCGAGCGGCAAAGCGGTAGGCGTGGGTACGCTGGCAGCCGTAGTCGCAGACCTGCACACAGGCGGCTCAGGCCATATGGTCGTCTTCTACTGACCGGAGCAGCAGTGGGATTCGACAGCCCCCTGAGCGACTGAGCAGCCCTCTATAGGAACACTACTCACCTCCATAATAATAATAATAATAATAATAATAAGTCTTTATTTTCAAAGGGTTAAGAATTGGGCACGCAGGCCCGTCTGACATTCTGCCCTTCTTCTCTATTTCCTCTCATACATTCTTTCATTCAACATCACTTATGAAGCAAATTTTGACAACAAAAGAACATTAAATCGCATGAAAAATAATCAATAACAAATGAATCACTGAGGCAGTGTTTAACATGGGCATTATAAATACCTAAGGAGGGTGTAACGTGCCATACATAAGGAAATGTTTTTTGGCTAGTTGTCGTTTGAGATAAGTTACCATTATTGTCTTTTTTGTGTTGTTTGTTATGGGGGCATGTAGTCTGTACTAAGGTAGTGTTCAAACAGGTTGCGAATGTATGTATCATGATTGGTGGTGTCTTTGATTTCTTGTGGAAGATTGTTCCACAACTGAGCGGCAGAGTATGCTAAGCTTGTTTTATATAAGTCTATCCTAGGTTTAGGGACATGAAGTATATTTAGTCGTTCGCTATGTCTAGCTTATATTTAAACAATGGCCAAAGGTAGCTTGGAGCATTTTGAAATAGGATTTGTGAATTAGTTTGGTCTTATTAAAAAGCAGGCGCTTGTGGAGTGGCAGTAACCGGAGACGTTTATATAGGTTAGAATTGTCGGTAAGCTTTTCACCATTAATTAAACGCACTGCCCTTTTCTGGAGTGAATATAGGCGTTTTGTTATTGATTTGGAGCATCCATCCCAGACTGTGGAGCAGTAATCAATATGTGTTTGTATATGAGAAGTATAGAATATCTTTCTTGTGTTTTCGTCAAGGAAATTTTTAATTTTGGCAAGTTGGTATACTTTTTTGGCTATTTGTTTAACTAGAGCATGAACATGTGAGTTAAAAGTTAGATTTTGATCTATGATAACACCCAGTGTCTTGTGCTCGGTGACACTTTCTACAGGCGTGCTGCCAATGTGCAGCTGAAGAGTTCTCTGCGAGTTTAGAGTGTGAAGTCTTTGCCTGGTTCCTATTAACATAGACTTTGTTTTAGTAATGTTAATTTGCATGCGGTTTGCATGACTCAGTTAACTACACTATTTATTTCCTGTTGCAAGGATAATTCTAGCACATTACGATCAACAGCGTTTGTATATACTGTGCAGTCATCAGCAAATAGATCGCAGGACGACGACAGATTTAATGGAAGATCATTTATATAAATGGCAAATAATAGAGGGCCAAGAATAGACCCCTGAGGTACTCCAATATTAATGGTAATGGCCTGAGATAAAACTTTATTGTGTGATACTACTTGCTTTCTGTCTAATAAGAATGATTTTATTAATGTCACTATATTAAAACTTACTTTCATTGTTTCTAGTTTTTTAATTAGAATAGTATGATCTATCATATCGAACGCTTTCCTAAAGTCTATAAACACCGCTCCACATAGAGTATTGTTGTTAATATTTTGATGCCAGTTTTCTATCATGTTTGTTAGTGCCGTATGGCAAGAATATTTTGGCCGAAATCCTGACTGACTGTCAACTATCAGTTTATGGCGAACTAAGTGATCTAGTGTTGTTTTGTGGATGTGCTTTTCTAGCGGTTTGGATAATGAGGATAATATGGAAATTGGTCTATAATTACTCATGAGACGATCGTCTAGAGGACCAGCTTTTAAATGAGGATACACTTTAGCGATTTTAAAGGCTGATGGGAAGTGACCTCTGGTTAGACATTGATTATATATAAAAGTTAGTGACTCGCAGATCGCTATAGCATGAGGAGGGGGCTAGAAAATGTGCCCTAAACATTGTCTGCTCCATCACTACCTAACCATCTAGCCGCGGTTGGTGTGTACCCTAAACTGCGGTCTACATAAAACGAAAGAAAAAAACAGGTAAAGCTAAAAGAGCAAACCATATTCCCTTAACAATCGGAACTTGGAATGTGCGCACCCTACTTGACAGAGAGACGAACAGCACTGATTGGGAGGGAGTTGGGCAGGTACAACATCGACATTGAGTGAGACACGACTTGCAGAAGAAGGCCAAATCTGTGAAATAGGTGCCGGCTACACATTTTTCTGGAGTTGAAGGAAAAGCGAGGAAAGACGCCAATCCGGTGTGGGATTTGCCATTAAGTCGGCCCTGGTCGACAAACTAGCTGGATTTCCAAAGGCTATAAACGACAGGCTCATGACCATTAAATTGCCCCTGCTGAATGGAAGGAAGCATGCAACCATTGTGAGTGTCTACGCACCAACTATGACCAATGAAGATTATATCAAGAACAAGTTCTATGAGGACCTGCACAATGTATTAACATCTGTTCCCAAAGGAGACAAACTTATACTCTTTGGGGATTTCAATGCCAGAGTAGGCACGGACACCACCTCTTGGAGTGGCATTATTGGAAAGCACGGAGTCGGAAATTGAAACAGCAATGGACTCCTCTTTCTTCAGGCATGTGCCGAACACTATCTACTGATTACCAACACAATTTTCCGTCTCCCCATGAGAAACAGGACATCGTGGATGCACCCTCGATCGAAACACTGGCATCTCATTGACTATGTCATCGTCAGGAGAAGTGACAGACAAGACGTTCGGGTGACAAAATCCATGTGTGATGCCGAATGTTGGACATACCATCGACTCATTATCTCGAAAATAAACATTCACATCAAACCACCAATGCGTCCTCAAGGGGTGATAATGCAAAAAAAAACAACAACAAAAAAACAACTAAATGTCACCTGCCTAAACAGCAAGAAAATGTAGCTGTCGTTTGAAAATATGTTGGAAGGCCGCATCAAGCCCAATGCTGCAGCTAAACAGGATACAGAAACAGAGTGGTGAGCTCTAAAAGACATAATTTATAACACTGCTATGGAAATCCTGGGTCCAACCCCTCGAAAGCATAAAGACTGGTTTGATGAAAATTCCGAAGACATCACCCAATTGCTGGCCGAGAAAGATCTTCTCCTCAAAGCACATTTGAATGACCCGAAGTCAACATTAAAAAAAGATGCCTTCAAGAACATTCAGAGAGTAGTGCAGCAGAAACTTCGCCACATACTTCGCTGATGAAATTCAGGGCTTTGCTGACAGACATGATGTGAAAACCTTCTACGACTCTCTGAAAGCGGTCTATATTCCTACATCACCAGGCACAGCTCCCCTCCTCAGTGCAGATGGAGTAACATTGGTCACCGATAAGAAAGACATCCTTCAGCGCTGAGCAGAACATTTCAGCAACATCTTAAATGCAACCTTCCTTCTTCGATGATGAAACCATCAACTGCCTTCCTCAAGTTCCCATCAATGATACACTTGATGACCTGCCAACCATAGTGGAAGTAAACAAAGACATCCAGCAACTCTCCAGCGGCAAGGCACCTGGTCCGGACTCCATCCCGACAGAGATATACAAGGCAGGTGGGCCGGTCCTAACTGAGCAGCTTCACCAAGTCTTTACAAACATATGGGTGAACGAGACCATGCCACAAGATTTCAAGGACGCGTCAATAGTCCACCTTTACAAACGAAAGGAAACCGCCAATCCTGTGACAACCACCGAGGCATCTCCTTGCTTTCAATTGCAGGGAAGATACTCGCCAGAATTCTTCTCAATCGCCTCACGGCCCATCTCGATCAAGGTCTTCTTCCTGAGAGTCAGTGTGGCTTCAGAAAAGAACGTGGAACTGTTAACATGATTTTCGCTGCAATGCAGCTGCAAGAGAAATGTCAGGAACAGAACTGCGAAATGTTCTCCACTTTCATTGACCTTACCAAGGCTTTTGATACAGTCAGCAGAGAAGGACTGTGGAAGATTATGGCAAAATATGGCTGTCCACGAAAGTTTGTCCAAATAGTGCGGCTATTTCATGATGGCATGCAGGCAAGAGTACAGGAAAATGGTGAACTGTCTGAGCCCTTTCCTGTCACCAATGGAGTGAAACAAGGATGTGTCCTGGCACCAACACTGTTCAGCCTCATGTTTTCAGCTATGTTGACGAATGCCTTCGAGAACAACGACATTGGAATAGACATCAACTACCGCATGGATGGAAAGTTATTCAATCTCAGAAGGCTGAAAGCTAAAACCAAAATTGACAGCGACACCGTCAGAGAGCTCCTGTTTGCTGATGATTGCGCTCTATACGCCAACTCAGAGGCGGACATGCAACATAATGTTTCAGCTTTCTCACATGCCTGTGCCAACTTTGGGCTCAATATCAATTTGGAGAAGACTGTAGTTATGTACCAGCCAGCTCCAGGGAATAATCACACTGTGCCGAATATCAAAGTGAATGGTCATAGTCTAAGTGTTGTGGACAAATTCACCTATCTTGGCAGCACTGTGTCACAAGCTGCCACAATTGATGATGAAGTGAATGCAAGAATCTCCAAGGCCAGCGCGGCCTTTGGCAGACTGTACAAGAATGTATGGGACAGAAATGGAATAAGCCTGCAAACAAAGCTGAAAGTCTACAAAGCAGTTGTATTATCCACACTGCTATATGCTTGTGAAACCTGGATTGATTATCAGCGATACGCTGGGAAATTAAACAACTTCCACACAGTCTGCCTTAGGAAGTTACTGAAGATTAAATGGCAAGACAAGATCCCAGGCACTGAAGTCCTAGAAAGAGCGTCCATGCCCAGTATCCACACTCTACTAATGAAGAATCAGATTCGCTGGGCTGGTCACTTGACTCGCATGCCAGATCACAGGCTCCCTAAACGAATTTTTTACGGCGAGTTGCGTTGTGGTAAACGCTCCCAGGGCGGCCAGAGGAAACGCTTTAAAGGCACTCTGAAAATCTCACTGAATGCTTTTGGAATTAATCATGACACTTGGGAGACTGCAGCCAGAGAATTCGTGGCGTACATCATTACGCAAGGGTGCAGTCACTTGTGAGGCAAGAAGGACTGCAAGTGCTGTGAAGAAAAGACAGAACAGAAAATCCACTGCAGAAAATCCTCCTCCAGAAACGTCAAGCATTCTTTGTCCACATTGTTAAAGAACATGTCGAGACAAAATAGGCCTTATCATCCATCTTAGAACTCACGGCTCCATACTTTCAACCCCACTGGATGTAATGAATGGTCATCATCATTCTTGATGGACAAACAAAATTGCTTATATTATATCCTCCGATTAGTATTCCTGGCTTCTCTTTGATCTATATAGGGAGAAGAGATGGGGTGACAAGACACACCCCTGTCGTACTCCTAGCTTTATTTGTTCTTAACTATCCTCTTTATTTCCCGTTTTAATTGCTGCTACTTGGTTCCAGTATGTATTCTTTATTATTCTTACATCTTTCCCATCATTGGTAATACCTTCCAAAATTTTAATCAGCTCATCATGTTTTAATTTATCAAATGCCTTAGTATAATCTATCAAGCATAAATATACGCCTCTCTGTTTCTAATTCACAAAATCCTACTTCGGAATGCCCGAAATTATCTTTGGCCATTGTTTAAATATAATGCTAGTTGGTTGGTTGCTTGGTTGATTCAAAAACAAAAATTCCAAATTCGGCCTCGTCTAACCTGTTCCATGAGCTGTGGTTATTGTTGAGGTCCGTGGTTTTTGTGGGTTTATTCACCCTAATTCTTATCTTGTGAGTCCTATCTCGGACTGGTTATGTATCGTTTGTGTCTGTGACATTAGCTGGTTCGGTCGGAGACTATCCTTTGTGCTCGTCTGTTCTTGTGGTTTTCTTTGCTTGAGTAGGCTCCTGGCTCGTCTGGCTTGACTGACTGCAGTCCTTATAAGGACTTTTCGTAATCCCACTCCAGCTGGAGAATCGGTCGGCGGCTGTCCTTTGTGCATGTTTCCTCTTATTTTATTTGTTGGTGCAGGCTCCTGGCTTGCCAAGCAATATTCCATTTCATGCCACTGGGACGCTTTTGTTACCGACATACCTGTGGTATGAAGTGCAGCAGTCTAAGTACTTCTTCGTGCATCTTTAGATGTCAATATAAATGTAGGTAAAGTAAGCTGTGGTCAACTTTAGCTTGTTGATATCTCCATAGAGCTTGTCCTCAAATGGAGCAGGTGTGCGCCAAAATATCTTTCTCTGTTCTGCATAAAATGGGCATTCCTGCAACAAATGTTTAGCTGTCATTTTACCAGTTCCATAATTACATTTATCGGTATCTCCTATCTTTAGTTTATTGAACAAGTGGTATTTCAGCCTGTTATTCCTGTGCGGAGTCTGAAGATTGCTACTTGTTCTCTTCGGTCGAGTTTGTAATATGCATCATCTTTCTGGTGGCCAGGATGCTCTGATTCCCATTTGGTTCTATAAGTGTTTTTTATAAACCTTTTTGCCTCATTATAAGTAATGTCTATGTCATGCTGAGGTAGTCGTCCACCCTCTTTTGCCAGTTTGTCAGCCTCTTCATTTCCAGGTACACTGCAGTGTGATGGGATCCACTGTATTACAACTGTTTTGGATTTCTGGCATAGACCATGGAGTGCTGCTCTTAGGTCAGCTAGTTCTGTGCTGTTTTTGCTCATCAGTGTTGAGACAGCTGACTTTGCATCTGTGAAGATAGCTATTTGCTTCTCTTTATATTCCTCCATTAAGAGCATTTCTGCTGTAGTTTTCAAAGCTTCTACCTCTGCTCTGATGTTACTTGAAAATTTTCCAATTGCCACTGACTGTTTTTTTTTCCATTCCATTTTTTTTTTAAATTTAGGAGAATTCCTCCTCCTCCATTTTCTATTGAATTTTTGGCTGATCCGTCTGTATATGCATGGGTCCAATTGCAACTTGGGTAATGTTCTTTTATATAATTTAGAGAGATATTACTTCTTTCTGTTTCATCCTGAGTGTTCATTTGCTCAATACTAGGAATATTTTCTATCATGTCAGGCACTTGCTGCTGTCTCCAATCTGGGAACTTGTGTGCATTGTAAATGGGTTTGACTGTTGATATGTTAAATATAGGATCTGCCCTAATCTTTCTTTTTGCAGTTTCTACAAAGTTGCTACGCTTCAGTCTTCCCTTTCCAAACCATTAAACCTATTATACATAGGGTGGTCTGTCAATCTTCTAAATTTTTCTGATTGTTGCTGGGCTCTGCTATCTCTTCAATCCTGCATTGGTTATAACAAGTGATATTTTCTAGTTCATTAATAGGCGTTGTCTTCAGGCTTCCATTTATGATTCGCATTCTTTAATTTTGGACTCTACTTATTTTGTTAGTTTGACTTAGCTGCTGTTGCCCAAGCTGCGATGCCATATTCCAGTACTGGCTTCACCCGTCTAGTATATAACGTCTTGAGAACTTTCAATCATTTCCCTCATCCTCCTCTTCTTTCCCTTCTCTCTCTTATCTCCTTCCATCTCTCTCTCTCTCTCTCTCTCCTAAGCCACTAGAAAAACACATCCATAAAGTAACATTACAGTATTTAGTTCGCAACAAACTTATTGTTGACAACCAATCAGGATTTCGACCAAAATATTCTTGCCATACGGCCCTAACAAACATGATAGAAAATTGGCACCAGAATATAAACAACAACAGCCTATGTGGAACTGTATTTATTGATTTCAAGAAAGCATTTGATATGATAGACCATGTTATTTTAATTAAAAAACTTGAGACAATGAAAATTGGCCCTAATGTAGTCACTCTAATATCATCTTTTCTATCAAACAGAAAGCAAGTAGTATCACATAATAAATGTCTGTCTCATACCACTACCTTCAATATTGGAGTACCGCAAGGCTCTATTCTTGGCCCTCTATTGTTTGCCATATATATTAACGATCTACATTTGCATCTTTCGTCGTCCTGCGATCTATTTGCAGACGACTGTACAGTGTATACAAATGCTAAAAACTGTATTTTATTGGAGTCGTCTTTACAACAAGAATTAAATAATGTAGTTAGGTGGAGCTATTCAAACCGTATGCAAATTAACATCACTAAAACAAAATCAATGTTACTAACAACCAGACAAAGACTTCAAACTCTAAGCTCACACATATCACTTCAACTTCACATCGATAACATGCCAGTAGAAAGTGTAATTGAGCACAAAACATTAGGCATAATCATTGATAGAAACCTAACCTTTAATTCCCACGTTCAAGCGCTTATTAAACAAACAGCGAAAAAAGTCTACCAACTCGCCAAAATTAAAAACTTCCTTGATGAGGACACAAGGAAACTATTCTATACTTCTCATATACAGACACACTTTGACTACTGCTCTACAATCTGGGACGGTTGTTCTAATTCAAACACCAAACGACTTTACTCACTCTAGAAACGGGCCATGAGTCTAATTTATAACAAACATTTATCTGACAATCCTAGCCTGTATAAACACCTTCAGTTACTACCACTCCGCAAACGCCTGCTTTTCAATCAAGCTAAACTAATTCACAAAATCCTGCATCGGAATGCCCCAAATTACCTTTGGCCATTGTTTAAATATAATGCTAGACACAGTAAACGTTTAAATATATTACACATTCCGAAGCCTAGGATTGACTTATACAAAACAAGCTTAACGTACTCTGCAGCTCAGCTGTGGAACAATCTTCCACAAGAAATCAAAGACATCACCAATCCCTATTCATATAATCGCAAATTACTCGAACACTATCTCAGTACGGATTACCTTCCCCCTTAATAATAGAGATAATAATAATAATAACAAAACCCTAGTATAACAGCCAGTCCCCTTTTGGTAGGCCAGTATATTCCATATGGCTAATAACAAGTGTCAGACCATTATCTAATTTTACTGTGTCGTGTAGTTTTGATGTTCGCATTTTTGCTCATGCCTTTATAATGCATATCTTTTATATTGTTGCTGTTCTCTGTTAGCCTTGAATGATGTGTGAATGAAATAATGTATGAAAGAGAGTGATAGAAGGGCAGAATGTTAGACGGGCCTGTGTGCCCAATTCTTAACCCTCTGAAAATAAAGTGTGTTCGTTCGTTCCTTCTGTCTCTTTTTCATTTTTTAATAGATAAAGAATTACCTCCTCCTCTATTAAATCCATCCTGTAGATGAATACTCTGCCTTCTGGAACTTTGAAGATGTTGTTGACATTGACGTCAAGTTGTCTTTTATCTGTAAAAAAGTTATGTCAAATTGTTATTATTTATACAGACATCAGTTGCTTAGGACTTCAGGTTTCGACATGGGAGGCCGAAATCTGGCCAAGGAAGTCACTTCAGACAGATGCAAGGCCCAGAACACCTCGTATGAAGACACAGTGACAGTGAAAGAAATCAAGGCGGTGCTTCGACGATAAAAAAACAGTGCTCCAGGTCCTGATGGCATAAGATACGACGACATAAATAGGTGTACCGACAATGAGCTAGAGAAACTAGCAGACATGTACAACAACAGTATAGGGAGTGCTAGC
>JACEFZ010019101.1:315000-427500 GCA_014155875.1 Cepaea nemoralis
TATAGGTTGAGGATATGGCACGAGTTGTATCAAGCACGGTCGACAAAAGGGAGACCGTGCCACGTGACCTATCACGGAAGTATTTACAAACACGTGACAGGCAGGCCGGGCGTTTTGGATTAGAACAAAACGTCACTAGTCAGTTAGACTTTGGGCTTCGGCCGGTGCGGACGGAGTCCTCGTTATCAGAGATACGGCTATATATTATGCCGCTCTGTAGAATTGTGCTGTATGAATAATGTTTCGTATATTCGTGAACTTGAGTGGAACAGATGACTGTGTTTTCGACTGTGTCATGTATCGTGTAAATAAATTAGACTGTGAAAAACTGCACTGGTTTCTGTTTAACAAACGATGTTGAGTTCATCCTGCGTAAGTAACAAATATAGACTGTCTGAGATAGTAAAGCTTAATGGCCAGTCAAAGCAGAAGTAAAGAATGCCGCGGGGTTACTGTGTGAAGCAAGAGTCAAGGGTAGCAGTTTTAACCAGACCACACAGCTCTTTATCAGCACGCAAGGCGATAGTCACAATCCATCAATCGAATAATCCAAACACTCTCTGGTATCTGACTGTACCACTGCATCAACCCTGACATCAAATGAAGCATAACAGATATCGCCAATACCAAAGTCTTTCTTCATGGCATAATCCAAGTTTATTCTCCATCACAGAAACAATATGTATATAAAACATCAACCCATATCTGTCTATGATAAAGACAATATTTGTGCATGCCAACAACAAAGTCAATCTTGTCCATGGCAGTACCCACTTTGTGCCACCCCGTTCATGCGGCTAGACCACATTTTAAGGTGGGTGAATGAGGATCTCCCGAGTAAAAAGAGTTAGGACCGTCTTCTGGATGCCTACGCAGTTATGTATCTGGGTTGTCATGAACTTCACGTGTTCCGAGGAACATAACTCAACTCTTTGAATACAAACATTTGAGGAAACACGACATGACTTGAGCATGTCACTATCACAACCAATGTCATGTCACTGTCACAACCAATGTCATGTCACTATCACAACCGATGTCATGTCACTATCACAATTGATGTCATGTCACTATCACAGCCGATGTCATGTCACTATCACAGCCAATGTCATGTAACTATCACAGCCGATGTCGTGTCACTATCACAGAAGATGTCATGTCACTGTCACAGCCGATGTCACGTCACCATCACAGCGGATGTCATGTCACCATCACAATCGATGTCATGTCAATATCACAAACGATGTCGTCAATATCACAACCGATGTCACGTCAATATCACAACCGATGTCGTGTCACTATCACACCGATGTCATGTCACTATCACACCGATGCCATGTCACTATCACAACCGATGCCATGTCACTATCACAACAGATGCTATGTCACTATCACAGAAGATGTCATGTCACTGTCACAGCCGATGTCATGTCACTATCACAGCCTATGTCGTGTCACTATCACAGAAGATGTCATGTCACTGTCACAGCCGATGTCATGTCACCATCACAGCGGATGTCATGTCACCATCACAACCGATGTCATGTCACCATCACAATCGATGTCATGTCAATATCACAACCGATGTCATGTCACTATCACAATCGATGTCATTTCACTATCACACCGATCTCATGTCACTATCACAACAGATGCCATGTCACTATCACAACCGATGTCATATCACTATCATAACCGATGTCATGTCACGATCACAACCGATGTCATGTCACTATCACAACCAATGTCATGTTACTATCACAACCAATGTCATTACCATCGACGATGAACTGTATTTTCGTGGACTGTGTGGGTGAACATCTAGGAAACATCCAGATGGGAAAATGACTGCTGATTCCATCAGAGATGAACTGGGTGTTTCGTTGGGGATTATTGTGTTGACATTCTGGCGGCGGCATTATGCACAGTGTATCTGTGCAGGCTGTCTTTTGTTGAGACTCATGTCTTTTCCAATTTTCACATTGGGCAGTGGGGAGCATTTTGTGTGATATTCACTGGCACAGGAACGGAGCATAATGGGGACGACCCATTGCTGTGAAGTTGGAACTGCGACTAACTAACTAACTAACTAACTAATCTCCAAGCCAGAAGAAAACCATGCAACAATATGACTATAAGTTATATAGCGATATTATTAAAAGTTATGCCCCTTGAAATAACTTTTCTAGAGTTAAGTCCCCTGGCTATATAGAAATTATAATGAAGAATGAAATATTGAATAATATTAAGCAAGTAGCCGATGTTACACTAAAAATATATGACAGTTGGCAGCGCGAGAATGAGAGGAAGACGTGTAGAAAATTTCATCTCAATCGGATGGACCGTTCGCGAACGCATAAAGGACATACAGACAGACATTGCCTTTTATATATAAGAAGATAATGAATTACTTAGGAACATATGGTACTTTGCAGAAATGATGCACGGCTAGGTAACTTTGACATATCTGGAATCATGAGGCACATAAGCTCCATATCTTAGATTTGTGTGTGTATGTGTGTTTGTGTGGGGTGGGTAAGGATTATTACTGGAGTAAACCGCGAATCTCGGCATAGAGCTAATTCGCGCAAAGGTGATATAATTACAAGTATTGAAGGCGCTGTGCTAAGAGGGCGAATAAATGCCTGGGGGTTCACAGCAACAGTTAATGGGTCGTGTTTAATGCAGGAGAGCCTGGTGTATAACACCACGATATCTATCTAGTTTGGAATAGATGCGGAGGCAGTAACTGCGGCTCTCCGCTGGCTGTAGGATAATCCGCACACATATCGTGATCGTAACTTACTTACAGGGCGTTCTGGGCAAGGTGAAGACAGTTATCTATCTTGCAGAGTTGTATGCATCAAAACACAATCTAAAATAGGCAGAATCCATTTGATCTGTATCTCGGGATACAATAGTAAGGTGGGAAAAGCCATCAGTGTTATACATTGACTGGATATGCACCTGTGGGTTTTAATACACGATAAGACAGATGGGGTCAGTGACCTTTGGGATTGTGTGTATAGTGTGGAAGAACTCATATACTCGTATAGTCATTGCCTTCAGAGAATTGTGCTGCAGGACGTTATCCGAGTTTACCACCAAGTTCTCCAAAGAAATGTCAGATGGACACATAACCAGATTGTAGCTGGCACCATTAGTATTGTTTCTCTTAGCTGGTTGATGAAGAATAGGACGAGACGAGTATGGGTATGTTCCAACTGCCGTAATATTGATGCTTGACTCAACTCTACGAGTAGTAATGATGTACGTTTGCAGTCAGCACTAAAGAAAAGCTCATGCAAATTACGACTTGATGCGACTAGCCTGTTTCTACGACAGGCTGGCTTGGTTTACAATCAAATTTGTGGTAACTATTATCGAAGAGCCGGTCTCCCTGGGCTAGGCGTTAACGACTTTCTCCGTAATCCCGTATATCCACGTCTGTAATGCAGCTGCGCGAGATTCAGTAGCGGATCGCGTCGCGTTAGTTGCTTAGGGGTATGTGAGCCGATCGCTCAGGAAGCAATGGTAAACTACTGAGCGTAATCTTGCCAAGACATTAACAGCAGCTGAAAAATGCTTTTGTTAACAGCAATATTCTGTATGTAATATTACATGCCACATGGGGGATAGCAACCAAGATTGCGGTGTAAACTTTCGCTTCGATTCGGAGATTTAATTATGTGTTCTGTGCGTGTTTCTTAACATCAGTCTGTTCAAATAAGGATGAACCTACGACAGGTCCAGCAAACCGGTGGGGAATTTATTTGTTCAAGTACTATTGCTCGAGAATTATGGAGGAAATTGAAAAAAAAAACGCAACTCTATCACTATCAGCATTCACGCCGGAAACACACCAAAGCTGAACAACAAGCAACGTCCTGTAAACAACAAGCGACCAACAACAGCTAAATTTCGAAGCAGACAGCAGACATTCGGGACTTGGAATGTTACGGGTCTAGGAAACAAGGAACCAGCTCTCGTAGATTTTATGAAACAATCAAACATACAAATATTAGGACTCGCAGATACTAGGAAAAAGGGACAGATCACGAAACGAACACATGAAGGTTACGTTCTTATATGGAGTGGCATCGACCAGCGAGCTACAGCTAAACATGGAGTGGGATTTTTGTTTCATCCAGAAAAAGCGGAAACCATTATCAACACTAAATTTATATCGGAAAGGATAATACTATTACAGATCAAAGAAGGAAATAGAACAACAACTGTTATACAAACATGCGCCCCATGTAATGACACTTACAGAGATGAAGACAAAGACGAGAATTTTGATAAACTTTCAGACACGCTAAATAATGTCAGGGAGGCAGATGAACTTCTTGTGATGGGTGATTTTAACGGAAAAATAGGCACACGAAGAACACCGTGAGATGAATGCATGGGGCCATTTAGCGACACGGAGACCGAATGTAACAGCAATGGTCAACGTCTACTCAACATATGCTCCGAACACGGTCTAATAATAGCAAATAGTTTTTTTCAACATCGTCGTAACCACATCCAGACCTGGTAGAAATGGAATGACATAGACCAAGCATCTCAGATTGACTTTATTCTAATTAGGAAATCAGGCAGAGGACTACTATTAGATTCAAGAGCACTCTCAAATACAGACGTTGATACTGATCACAAACCAGTCATAATAAAAAAAGATTCCAACATACAGGAAAATAAGAAATAAAATGGTAACAACACATGTCATCAATTACAGGAGGCTTCATGAAAATACGGTTAAAGACGAATTCAATCAAGAAGTCTACATAAGAACATCCCTGATGACTGCTCAAGCATAGATAAGGAACTGACAATTTTCAAGGCTGCCATGCTTGACACACTGGAAAATAAATGTGGAACAAAGGAAGTAGGGCAAGACAAAAGATTAAGAACAGATTGGTGGAACAACGAAGTTAAAGATAGCATATTCAAAAAGAAGGTAGCGTTCAAAAAATGGATCACAATCAAATCTGAACAAAGCTATGTTACTTATAGAATTTCACGACAAAATGCCAAACGAATAATTAGAACATCTAAAGATGAATCCTGGATAATATACGGTGAACAGATGGCGACCCTTAGCAAAGACTACCCAAGAGAATTTTATAAACGTGTCAATGCAATGAGAAACAGAGATGCATGTTACAACCCAACCACCATCATAAACAGCAAAAGAGGTATACCGATATTTAATCCACAACAAAGACTGGCAAGGTGGGCAGAATACTTTCAAGAACTACTTAACCCCACACATAACATAGAAAACCTCACTTTTCTGCCTAAAAGCCAGGGACAGCAAGAACCAAATTTCATACCTGCAGAAGTCAAAGCAATTCTTCGGAAGAGTCCTAAAAACAAATTGCCGGGTCCAGATGGAATAACCACATAAGCTATTCAGGCCTGTGGGAAAACAGGAGTTAAATGGCTAACAAGACTTTTAAATATAGCATGGGAAGAAAGAAAAGTCCCAGATGATTGGCGACAGGCAATAATAGTACCAATATGGAAAAAGAAAGGCAATATGAGAGAGTGTGAAACATACAGAGGTATATCACTCCTGAGCCATATAGGGAAAATGTTCGCAAAACTATTGGAACAAAGAGCCAGACCTATAGTTGAACAACAGTTAAGCAAAGTACAATTCGGTTTTCGGAAAGGTAAAAGTTGCACTGATGCACTATTTACACTTAGACAAATATGTGAAAAAGCTATCGGAAATAATGTCCAGCAGAATATTATGTTTTTAGATCAGGAAAAGGCGTTCGATAGAGTAGACAGATACAAATTATGGACCATCCTTGAAGACTATGGGATACAAGGGCAATTACTAGAAAACATCATAGCCATGTACCACTCGAGCCGAGGTGCAGTAAGAACACAAGAAGAAATATCAGATATGTTCACAGTCAATACAGAGGTGAGACAGGGATGTGTGCTCTCTCCTCTGTTATTTAATGTCTACATGGACAGAATATCCAAAGAGGCAAGTCTTGATAGAACAGATTCAGAAAATGTTTAACTCTTTACTCCAGATGAAACAACTGATCCACAGGAAATAAATTAACTTATATTTGCAGACGAGCAGTGCCTGTTTTACAGCGATGAGGGCAGACTACAACATCATATTAATAATCTGAGTTCAACCTGCAGCATATACAGTATGAGAATAATCACAGCCAAAACTGAAGTAATGCAAGTCAGTAGATCGCCGGGCTCATTGTCACCGTCCTAGATACCTAGGGGAATGAAACCTGGGTTCATACAGGCAACAAACTCCGTTCTGATACTATTTGATATAATTTATTTACAGTAAGCTGGCGAAGAATGGTTTTCGCAGCCAGCTACGTTCGAGTTGCAAATCACAGGAGTTTATAACAAAGCAATCATAAAGCAATCATACATGGTCATTACAACAAACTCTATCATATATCGATCTAGTGAGTAACACTCCTAAATACACTTGTGTTCAATCTAACACGTCCCCCTTAAGTTAAGCCCTGTTGCTTGTTCGATGTCCAGTCGGCGTCTGCCCTCTAACGTGTCTCGATCGGACACGGGCTGTAACTCTCCTCGAGCTTCTCGTGGAACAGGTCCTGGCACGCGGTCAGCGTGTCCACGGAGCTGTAGGCGAACTGACCTATGCTTCTCGAAGGCTCTCGATTGTTCGAGCATTCGAGTGTGTCTCCCTTGTATTGGGGTTATGCCCCTTATCTAATTCCCTTCTATCTTTATGTTTCTGCCGACTTCATGTGAGACTCTGACAGGGGTCTCCCTCCCCCGCTTCTGTGGGTTAGTATATGGTAATTAGTTTGCACTAATTCTGTCATAGGATCACATGAAGTTGGTGATTGATAGTTTCGTGGATGGGAACCTTGCCATCTATATATTTGCACTATTCACTCATGTATTTCCCCGTACAACAATCTAGGGTGATTGCTGAAGAGCCTCTAACTCTTCCATATTCTTAAACATGCTTATCCGACCGAAGTACCCTGACGCTTCTAGTTGTATTTGCAACCGCGCCCTTCTCAAGTATCCATTTGATACCCAGATATTAAACTCTGTGTTAGAGAGGTTTAACAAGACAAATTGTCTTGGCTTATTTAAGAACACTTGCAATTCTTGTCCTGAATGTGTATTTTGATACACTTTTACTTCCGTATGTTTTATAGTGCTTAATATATATATATATATATATATGCACTTTTGTTTTCTCCCCCGTAACTACTAATGTTCCTGTTTGCTTGTTAGTGTGTTTACTGCTTTGTTACTTGCTCTAATAAACATGTGTGTGATTTAATTGTTAGTGTTTAGTTTTATGAGTATGTCCTATCTAATGTCTGAAGTGTGTGCTACCTGTGTGTATGTGGTGTGTAGTACATCTCTAAGTGTCACGAGCTGGAATATCCCTTGTCATGAATTACGTCTATTTGTGTACGCATGTACAGGGTATTCAAACAGTGATTCTTAGAGTGACCCTATTTTATCTAACACTAAACATGTATACACAATTCTAGACAAGTGTTACATTTTACACTCAAAACGCAGACAAATTAAAATAAATATTTTTGCGTACAATTTGTTCGCTCAGTATATCGCTCTCTCATTTAATTCATTCACTCTCTGATTTGCACACCTTTCATTCAATATAATAATTTGTTAAAATATACAAATTAAGGTGAGGTCATTGTTGTCGCCCTTAGAAAAAGGAAAATGGCGATATGCTATATTCAAAGCGCCAAGTACAATTTGGTGATAGGAAATGGTTTATAAGTTAAATTGCAACCATTATATTGAAAGGAAATTTTAACTATAAATGAAAATGTTTGTGACATATTATGATAGAAACTGTATAATTTACATGTTCACATATTTTCTGTATACAACAAAGCACAAATGTAATACATATTTAACTAATAACATTAAATTAATTAACTCCAACGACGATCCGTGTGTTGTCGTTCTTTCGTCCGTGTGCTGTTCCAATAATGTTTTACAGTTCGTAGGTAACGTTTTGGTGTCACATTCCTGTGTTATCTCTCATATGTCGTCATAGTCATAGTATATCGCTGCTTGTATGTGCGATGTTCTGTTCCGTTAGTTTGCGAGTCAATTGAAATCACTCGTATACACAGTTATTAATATTCGCATGGTACCTTTCAGTTCTGTGATTGATGAAATAACTTCACAAATGTTAATATGCACAGTCCGGATTGTTTTTGATGTACTGCTAATTGCCACTGTGGGTCAATATAGTTAACGGTTCTCAAAGTTTCATGTCTGTGATAGCTATAAGTAGAGTATTATATCAGCTGTTGACAATTCCAAATTAAAGTTCTACAGTAAGTGTAGAGGTACACTTTTTTATGCAACCGACTAAAATATCACAGCTAAAATATGGCCACTAATTAATGTAAATAGTGTTAATCTGCTGGTGCATTGGTTAGCCGTGATAATATGTCAGGTATTATATTATCCGTACCTTTAATGTGACGGATTTCAAAGTCGAAATCCTGAAGCAGAAGACACCATCTTGCTAATCGATGGTTCTTGGGGTTTCCTTCTTTAATCACCAGCAGTGGCGAATTATCCGTCAGAACAACCAAATATGAACCTAAGAGGAACTTAGATAAACGAGTAACACAAAAAACCAAACTTAGTGCCTCCAATTCAGCTGTCGAATACTTTGTTTCCGCTACTTTCAGTTTACGGCTGACATACAGGATCGGGTATCTCACGTGTTCGTATTCCTGCATCAGACATCCTCCAATGGCGATCGCACTTGCATCTGTAGTTAATATAAATGGTAAATCTATGTTTGGTAATTTCAATATAGGTGGATTCGAAAAAAATGGTTTTCAATTTGCAAATTGCATCCTCTAAACGGATACTCTTACATAATTTATCTGGTTGACTTTTGGTCAACAAATTTGAAAAGACTGATGTAAGTTCTGCCCAGTTTGGTATAAATTTGGCATAATAGTTTATGAGACCTAAAAGACTTCTGACCGGTTTTTTTGTAGTTGGTACTTGCAGGTTGAGAATTTTTGATACAATTCTATCATCCGTTAGTAGTTTACCTTCCGAAATCCTATTACCTAAGAAGTCTATTTGTTTATAGCCTATTTCAACCTTGGAAGGTTTGACAGTGAGTCCAAAAAGAAGAATTTGAGTAAAGACTTGTCGGAGTGTAACTAAGTGAGAAGTCATGGCTGAAGAATGGATACAAATATCATCTATATAGGATTGTACGTCCTTGATGCCGTGTAACAACAGCCTAGTTAACCTAACAAATGTGGCTGGTGCGTTTTTCAGGCCAAAAGGAAGATATCTCCATTCATATAAGCCTAGTGGTGTAGAGAATGCGGTTATATGCCTTGAAGAGGGAGATAGTGGTATCTGCCAGTAACCTTTTGTTAAGTCAAGTTTCGAAAAAATTGATGATTTGGACATATTTAAATTGAGGTCCTCACAGCTGTACATTGGCTCCGCATCTGTCGTTATTACAGTATTGACCCTTCAGTAATCTATGCATAAACGAATAGTTTGGTCCTTTTTCTTCACCAGAACAATTGGAGAAGAGTATTCGGACATAGACTTTTGTATTATTTTGTTTTGTTCCAAGTCTAATATTTCCTTGTCCAGATTTGCTCTATAATGTAATGGAATTGAGTATGGTCTACATTTGATAGGCGTTACATCTGTCAACATGATGGAGTGCGTTATTTTGTCAGTATGTCCAGGTCGGTTTGAGAAGATAGTTTTATAGTCGTTAAGAAGCGACAGAATGTCTTGTCGTTGAGGTTGTGTCACCGTGTCGGAGATTTTTATGTCCTGTACTGTACCGTTGTCGTTCATGATAGGCACTGGGATTTCAGTATTGTCTATGTCAGTCTGATTTATTACTGATGCTACTGTTTGTAAATTGTCTTCAATGTCATTGTCGTCATCGTCCAGAATAATCGTTGCTAATGTGTCGTTGACTTCGTCGTATTTGTCATTAAGAAAAATTGTCGCTAATGTGAAATTGTCTTCGTCGTCTTCGTTGTGACAAGAATGTGTCGTTAATGACTCTTCGTGTAGATTTTCGTTTGTAGTAGTGTCGTTAAGTCGTCTGGTTGTCGTTTCGTTCTGGTCGTCGTTCTTGTCAGTATGGTCATTGTCCCCTGTTTTCTTAGTCTGATTGTTTATGTCACTGTCAATCCTAGAATAGTAAGGTTTTAACATATTGACATGGAAAATTTTCAATTTGCCATTTAAAGAGATTTCGTAGTCAACTTCCGAAATTCTTCTAATAACTTTAAATGGTCCTTGCCAAGAGGTTGAAAGTAAATTTCTCTTGTCAGGTAATAATAACAACACCTCTTGATTAGGATGTAATACAATGGTTCTTGCACCCTTGTTGGCGTACTGCCTGTACCTAAAACCTTTCTCCTGCAAAGATGATCTGGCTAGTATACAAGATCTAATGATTTTGTCTCTGGAGTCAGTGACTAAATCATAGGTGGAAACTGGTAATTGGGTGTTTACGGGTTGCGATATCATATCTCTGTAGATAGAGAGGGGTCCTCTTGGATTTGCTCCATATATTAATTCAAAAGGATATAACCCAGTGCTCGACTGCGGCACTTCTCTATAAGCGAACAGCACCGTTGGGAGAAGTGTATCCCAATCAGCTGGATTGTCAGCTGTCACTTTGGCTAACATATGTTTTAGGTCCCCGTTTAATTTTTCGCAAATTCCGTTCGCGGAAGGTCGATAGGGGCTTGTAAAACATTGTTTTATGCCGAGTAACTTAGTTACCGATTGAGTGGCATTAGATATGAATTGAGTTCCTCTATCCGATATTATCTTCTCCGGAAAGCCAAAACGGGAGAATATTTGTAAAAATACGTCCGTCACATCTTTAGAGGAGATTGATTTTAACGGAATCATTTCTGCCCACCTTGAACACAGATCCACGAGTGTAAAAATGTACCTATTTCCTTTGTTTGAAATGTGGTTTAAGGGACCCAACTCAACCGCAACTATTTGAAATGGTCTTGAGGCCGTCGTGGTTGATTGGATTTCTGCAGTAGGGTTTTTTTCCTTCTTAATTAACTTCTGACAGATATCACAAGATTTGCAATAGTTTTTTATGTGCTGGCAAAACTTAGGCCAATAAAATTGGCTCAGGACTCTGGCCCTGGTTTTCTCATAACCCATATGACCTCCGAAAGGTGAGTCATGGGCTATATGAAGCACTTTGTCACGATGTGACTGAGGTAGAACCAATTGTTGTATCGTGGTTTGATCTCTGGTATATAACCTCGTTAGAATATTGTTATTTAGTCTGAATGTCCAAGAAGCGTTTTTCGTCAATTTTGGCTTCAATCCTACTAGTCGAAAGTATTGCGAAAGGGTTGGATCTGCTTTTTGTTCTTGTATAAATTTGGTGGTGGTAATATTGGGTGAAATGATTTGTACCGACTCCTGAGGTTGTTCGTTATGTGTTTTGTGAGTCATTTGTCTTGTTACTACATTGGCGTGTTCTGTCTGTTGTTGCACATTTACAGGTTCACAATTGTGCGTTTCGGTGGCATCCTCAATTCGAGGTTTTATGTTGATGTTGTCGTTGACAGATTCGACAGCCCCTGTGTTATGCACCTCTGTGAATTCATTTCGAATTCCGTCATCGGTGGTCTCCCTTGTGCTTTTGGCAGTTTGAGATATGCAAATGTGTTCTTTAGTTCTGGGATCACTGTTTGCTTCCTGGATGCCGTTTTTCTGTTCCCATTTCCTGATTTCTTCTTCAGAACAGGATCTTATATTAGGAAGATTTCCAAGAATAATATCAGCACAAGGTTTTTCCAATAATGCGCATAGCACTTGTCCTGATAGAAAAGGTGTCTGAATTTCGGCCAGTGCTAGGGGGTATCTTTCGATGGTGCCTGCGAATGTGCGACATGTCACGTAGTTGTGTGTGTAGTCTTTGTCATTAATTAATGTTCTTGTAATTCCACAAAGAGACGCTCCGCTATCACGCATTAATGTACATAGTTTGTTATTAACAAACCCTTTCACAAATTTTAACTTGCCTTTAGATGCTAAGGCTGTGTTGGCCATTTCATTGGATATAGGGATTGTATGGCCACATTCCAAAGTTGTATCCAACTGAAATTTTCTGCACGTATTACAGGTGTTCTTATTGATGGTATTAATGATTTCTACCGCATTACCTGACTGACTCGCACTTTCATTCTGGATGTCGCATTCATTCAGTTCCTCAATTTCTTCATCCGTAGATGTATCTATCAATGCAGCATTAGCCTGATTCATCATCTTGCGACCGTCGCAAAGTCCTGAATAATGCCCGTAAGCTAGGCAAAAGTAACATTTGACCGCTCTCTTGTACGCGTTTCTTTTGTTCTTTTGTTTTTCCACCATCATTTGAAGGTGATGTGGATAAGTTGGTGATTTATCACAAATTACGTATTGTTCGTGGGTCAAATGACAGTATTGACACAGGACTGGTTTTGTAAATTTAGAGCGTTGTTTGAACCTATTCTCATTTGGTTTTGAATATTTGGTGTTTGTGACAGCTGCTGTTTCATTCTGACTCATATTTAGTTGAAAAATATCACTGTTAGCTGTGAAATATGCACTACCTCTATTTTCGATTTCTTGGATAGTCTTACAATCACTTTGTCTTAGAAATTTAGAGAAAGGAGTTGGTATGGTGTTCATGATTTTATCAATTATTATTAGGTCGTTTAGTTTATCATAGTTGTTATTTGTTTTCGCTGAGGTTATCCATTTTGTACAAATATCTTGGACTGTAGACACGTAGTCTATGAACGTTTGGTTGGGTGATGGCGCCAATTTTGTAGTATTCTTTGTTTTAAATAATCATAATCTTTCCTCATGTCTTGTGGAATTGTTTCTATCACTTTTAAGGGCTCTAATGCTAAATTTCTCATCAAAATAAAGCCCAATCGACCTTTGAAACGTTATTGTATGACATCAAACACTCGAAGTTCTCTAAGTATGCACTTATTGAATCCCCAGAACAAAAAGGTTTGACTAAGCCTTTATATTTGTTGTATTTTTGTTCCTCTTCCTTACTCCTTAGCTTGGTTGCTGAAATTTCCAAGTTCGAATCAATGTCCATTTGTTTTACTTTTAATTGTGTCTCTAATTCTAACTTTTTATTCTCAGCGTCTAATTGAGCTTGTTTGCTAGCAGCTTCGATCTCTAACTTTTTATTTTCTGCCTGCATCTTTTTCTCTTCGGCTTCTATTTGCATCTTTTTCTCTTCTCTTTCCGCCTGCATCTTTTTCTCTTCTCTTTCCGCTTGCATCTTTTTCTCTTCTCTTTCCGCTGCCCTATCTTCTCGTGCTATGTTTTCGAAATGTGTCTTTTGTGCCTGTCACCGTACTGGATACCTAGGGGAATGAAACCCGGGCTCATACATGCAACAAACTCCGTTCAGATACAATCGAACATCATTTATTTATATTATGTTACATTAAGCTGGCGAAGAAAGGTTTTCGCAGCCAGCAACCCTCGCATTACATATCACAGGAGTTTACAATAAACCAATAATACATGATCAATACAACAACTCTAACAACAACTCTATCAGCTATCTAACGTATGCATAAGACCCCTAAATACACTTGGGGTTTAAGCTATCAAGTCCCCCTTAAGGTAAACCCTGTTGCTTCTTCGATGTCCAGTCCATGTCTGCCCTTCAACGTGTCTCGATCGGACACGGGCTGTAACTCTCCTCGAGCTTCTCGTGGAACAGGTCCTTGCACGCGGTCAGCGTGTCAACGGAGCTGTAGGCGAACTGACCTATGCTTCTCGAAGGCTCTGGATTGTTCGAGCATTCGAATGTGTCCCCCTTGTATTGGGGTTATGCCCCTTCTCTAATTCCCTTCTATCTTTATGTTTCTACCGACTCCATGTGAGACTCTGACAGGGGTCCCCCTCCTCCCGCTTCTATGGGTTAGTATATGGTAATTAGTTTGCACTAATTCTGTCATAGGATCACATGAAGTTGGTATTTGGTAGTTTCGTGGATGGGAACCTGGCCACATATATATTTGCACTATTAACTCATGTATTTCCCCGTACAACAATCCAGGGTGATTGCTGGAGAGTCCCTATCTCCTCCATATCCTTAAACATGCTTATCCGACCGAAGTTCCCTGACGCTTTTAGTTGTATTTGCAACCGCGCCCTTCTCAAGTATCCATTTGATACCCAGATATTAAACTCTGTGTTAGAGAAATTTAACAAGACAAATTGTCTTGGCTTATTTAAGAATACTTGCAATTCTTGTCCTGAATGTGTATTTTGATACACTTTTACTTCCGTATGTTTTATAGTGATTAATATATATATGCACTATTGTTTTCTCCCAAGTAACTACTTATGTTCCTGTTTGCTTGTTAGTGTGTTTACTGTTTTGTTACTTGCTCTAATAAAATGTGTGTGATTTATGTGTTAGTGTTTAGTTTTATGAGTATGTTCTACCTAATGTCTGAAGTGTGTGCTACCTGTGGGTATGTGGTGTGTAGTATATCTCCAAGTGTCACGAGCTGGAATATCCCTTGTCATGAATTACGTCATCTGTGTAACGCATGTACAGGGTATTCAAACAGTGATTCTTAGAGTGAACCTATTTTATCTAACACTAAACATGTATACACAATTTTAGACAAGTGTTACATTTTACACTCAAAACGCAGACAAATTAAAATAAATACTTTTTGCGTACAATTTGTCCGCTCAGTATATCGCTCTCCCATTTAATTCATTCACTCTCTGATTCGCACACCTTTCATTCAATATAATAATTTGTTAAAATATACAAATTAAGGTTAGGTAAATGTTTGTCGCCCTTAGAAAAAAAAATGGCGATATGCTATATTCAAAGCATCAAGTACTATTTGTTTTGGTGATAAGAAAATGGTTTATAAATAAAATTGCAACAATTGTATTGGGAGAAAGTTGTAACTATGAATGAGAATGTTTGTGACATATTCTAATAGAAAATGTATAATTTACATGTTTACATATGTAATGTATATAATAAAGCACAAATGTAATACATATTTAACTAATAACATTAAATTAATTAACTCCAACGACGATCCGTGTGTTGTCGTTCTTTCGTCCGTGTGTTGTTCCAATAATGTTTTAGAGTTCGAGGTGGAAGTTCGAGGATTTAGAGGTAACGTTTCGGTGTCACATTCCTGTGTTGTCTCTCATATGTCGTAATCGGTTAAGTATATCGCTGTTTGTATGTGCGGTTTTCTGTTACGTTAGTTTGCGAGGCAATTGAAATCACGCGTATGCACAGTTATTAATATTCGCATGGTAACTTTCAGTTCTGTGATTGATGAAATAATTTCACAAATGATAATCTCAACAGTTCGGAATGTTTTTGATGTACTGCTAATTGCCACTGTGGCTCAATATAGTTAGCGGTTCTCACAGTTTCCTGTCTGTGATAGATATAAGTAGACTATTAAATCAGCTGTTGACACTTATACGTTAAAGTTCTACATTAAGTGTAGAGGTACACTGTTCTATGCAACAGACTAAAATCTCACAGCTTATTATATGGCGACTAATTAATGTGCATAGTGTTAGTCTGCTGGTGCATTAGTTTGCAGTGATAATATGTCAGCAATAATATTATCCGTACCCTTGATGTGGCGGATTTCAAAGTCGAAATCCTGATGTAGAAGACACCATCTTGTTAATCGATGATTTTTGTTTTTGGAACGCCTTCTTTAAGTACCAGCAGTGGCGACTTCTCGGTCAAAACAACAACATGGGAACCTAAGAGGAACTTAGATAAACGACGCATACAAAAAAGTAGACTTAATGCCTCCAACTCAACTGTGGAATACCGGATTTCTGCCTTTTTAAGCTTGCGGCTGACATAGAGTATGGGATGTCTCACGCTTTGATATTCCTGCATCAGGCATCCTCCAATTGCGATAGCACTCTAATCTGTGGTCAGAATAAAAGGTATATCTATGTTTGGTAATCTTAATACGGGTGGGTTAGAAAAAATTGATTTCAATTTGCACATTACATCCTCTAAACGGATACTCTTACAATTGCACATATTATATAATTGTATAGGTATCGATGTAAAAATAAGTCTAAATAATGTAAGAGTGAAAATAAATTTACTATAGGCATATATCAAAGTTATATGAAAAATTTTGCACCAACAGGAGTTAATGAACTGTAGCATGGTTTTTGCTCTTTCAATTTGGCGCAATGTTGATTGATATATGAATGAGATGGTAAATATGATGAACAATTTGTTTGTTATTCGGATCGTGGTGAAAGATTCATTTTGAAAGGTAGGTAATGTTATTTGAAGTTGCGTTAACAGCAAAAGTAGCAAGAGTGTCAGTGATTTGTCTTTGTTCATTCTACTGCTTGGTGAATGTGATTGTTTATTTCTCGTGGTTGAGGCGTGCGTTTCAAAGACATTGTATTTATCTGGTAAATAGGTGGATGGTGAAATAACAATGGTAGTCTTTGTGCTGATGGATTTAGATCCGCATCGTTTGCTGGTGTTGTTCATGCAATAAAGCAGTTTGATTGTATGCAAATGGTTCTGACTTTTGTTTTGTGTGAAGGTAATTGTTTGTATTTGTTTATTTGCATACTGATTGTTTGCAAGAATGTTGCTTGATGGAGTTATTTCTGTATCTGCATAACTTTCTGCAGCTTTATGTGTTGTTTCTGTTTTAGATTTATGTGTGCTTGACCGATGATAAATTTGCGAGGAACACAGATGATGACACTCATTTGCTAATAATGTTTCTTTGTCAATAGTAGTGTCCCTTGGATATCTTTGAAACTTTGAAGATCCAGAAACGAAGAAGAAGTATAACTTCATAGCGGTTTGCTATGTGGCATGGTGATGAGGAGCAAATAGAAGAAAGTATTTACTTAAGATAGAGTTAGTTTGGGACGGCTTAGAGAAATTAATGGGGGAAGGAGATAAGGTATAGGATAAAGGGGTTAGGAGTTAAGACTTTTGAAGAAGAAAAGTCTTTTTAAAGAAAGGGAGGTGTAGCAGAATGAATACCATATCTGGCTTTGATGTGCAAAGTTAGGACACGGTTGAGCATCCTGATAGAACAGTAAGAAGGATGCTCAAGTCGTGACGTAGGTTGTTTTAGTGAGTTACAACAAAAGTCGAGAGAAGGCAACATCATGTCTCGTGGTCTCTGGATTATGATCAGCATATTATGATTCAATAAACCTGTTTTAAAGAAACACACCAGGACTTGGGTTATAATCCTCTGTGCCTGTACTGTTACAGTAAGTCGCCTTCCTATAATACAGTAGACTGTCTGAGGAAGCCGATAGACTTGCACTTTGCTTGTCTCGCCGCAAATAGGGATAGACTTAGTGCCATAAGACACATCACGCACCACCAAACATACAAAAGGGTGAACAGGATTTTTCCCATATGGACACTAGAGTGAAAAGCAATAAGAGAGAGAAACCAAGGGGAACAGAATAGCGTCAGAAAACATCAACGGGATACGCTGTGCAACTGCGACAGGACGTGGTTTGATTTCCAAGGAGTTCCGTGCAGAGAAGCGGGAAAGATCTGGACGTGCAATGTTTATGAGGCAAGGAATGAGGTGGCGACGGAAATTCATTCCATAAAGGACCTAAACGATATTTGAACAGGAACGATGGAATAAGTGGAAGGAAGATAACTGGGAGTGGGGGACTTAGGATTTTCAGAATTGTTTTGGGAACTAGTTCTTAGATTTTTGAATGAAGACCGACCCTGTCTTAAAGAGCACTTTGTTTTTCTTTGAGTAGTTTGGCCAATGAAAGATTCTGCAGCGCATTAATAAATGCTGACACACAGTTCTCACGATTTGCCGTCAGTTGTTATTTCCGTTCGTCGCAGTTGAGACAATTTCAAGGTAACACCGTTTGTTTATCGTTGACTGTTAATTGTTTCATTACATAACGAGCAACAAACACCCTGGCACCTAGCGAGACCAAAGATGCGAGTGAAGAGAAACCAGAGTTAAAGAGATCACTCCTGGTTGAGACGATAGAAGTGAATGGGCAGCAGTTGGAATGTCTATACGATACAGGATTGCAGTTTTAGGCTCTAATCTCATCCCACCTTGTGAGCCCAGGGCAGCTCACCGGCGAGACAAGAGAATTCAAGCCGGACATGAAGAGCTCCGTAACTATGAACTTGCCGATTGCTCGGATTGGCATTCGGTGCAAGTTTGTTACGGGTAGCATCAAGGTGGCTGGCGTACCTGACCTATTCACCATTTGATTCTCGGTCATCCACATGTGTTCTTGGGGGACCCCACGAAACATGGCCTAGTGAGCGCTAGGCAGACCAGGATTAAGGATGGAGATGTGCAGTATGGTAGAGTAGTTGACCTATTCTCTTGCGAGGTTAGTGAGCAATGCTCAAAGTAGGGATGCGACCTTGCGTCCTCACCTACTGGAGATGTCCAAGAGTTCAGACCCGCCAACTCCGGGTCAGTTCTATGTAGAAAACCGGTTGCTTTATCGTAGAGCCGGGCAAGGGGATAGCCAGTACGGTCAGATGGTAGTCCCTACTGACTACATACCCCACTTGATACACAGAGTGCATACCTTATCCTTAACCGGACATAGGGATGTAGAGGCAACGGTCCAGTGTCTTTCCAGCCACTACCACTGGCCTGGAATGACAGGCGACATGCGGAGATACATCAGCTCGTGCTCAGAGTGTTGTCTGGCGGCACCAAAGCACAGGACCAGAAACGGATTATCTCTGCAGATCGGAGATAGGGTTCTCGCGCTTCTCCCAATCGAGGGGAGCGGAATTCGAACTCGGATGGCAGGGCCCTTTTCCTGTGGAACGGGTAATGTCCCGATCCACGTATGAGGTGAAGGTCCGCGGGGAATTGCGAAAGTTCCATTGTACTCTCCTTCAGAATTTGGAGAGGTCCGAGGTAGTTTCTCCACAACTGTAGTGCGACAACCATCGCGCTAGATTCGGTTCTGGGTCCAGACGAGGGCGAGGTAGACTCAGTCCTACGCAGTAAATCCTGTGGGGAGGTTCTGCGGTCTCCTAAGGGTTCACCCTTTGTTAGGGCGAACAAGGCTCCAGTCGGGAAGATGGCCCATAGTGTTAAGCACACTGGAATCGAGGTCGGGTAGGCGAAGTCACAACTGGCACGACGGGACCGTCGGATGACTCGATCCGCCGACAGGCTCACTGTCCTTACTCGCGGGAGAGAAGGCAGGAGCGAGAGTACTCCAGACGATCCTGGAGTACGCGACCATTCACTTCGGTCGACATCCGCGAGCAGTCCACAGGTGTGATGCCGAGTCGGGATAGGGAAAATCCCTATTGTCAGAAGGGCCGGACGACCTTTCAGTAAAGTAACCGATGGCCTACGCAAGGTGGATGCGGAACGATCCAGTTTAGAGGGTAAGCCGATCACCAGGCCGTTACGTTTCGGGCCTAATCGCTGGAGGTAACGTACGTCTGAGGTGGTGGTTGGTGAACCAGCAACCCTACCAGTGAGGTAGATATCCCAGGGAAAGTGAACGTTATGGAACGTCCTTTCCTGTAGATCCAGTTTGTTCTGTAGAGTGTAGGTTCAGAGTTCAGACAGTTCTTAGTCTAGTAAGTTCGACCGGGTCGACCTTCTTAAGTGGGGGCCTATGTGACGAAACGGACTAGATTCAGTCTGTCCTCTGCATTATTTCCCTTTGGTCGGAATACGACGAGTTGGTCTCCCTTCAGATAGTGACTATAACTAGGGAAATCACCGGTTAAAATAGTCCGTGACGTCATAAGTCCGGAGAGTTCGAGAAACATCTCGAAACTTCGCGAAAGGACTGGGCAATGTGCGTACGTGATATGGCTGTCACGCTGGACCCACAATTGCTTCATGGAAGACGGGATTCAGGATTTCTCCGTGACCCATGGGATTCACCAGGCTTGGGATGTAATTGTGAATTCGCTCTGAGCCGTCCGAGGTTAGTCCGCCTTTCAGATCTTGTCAAGACAGCACGATTCACTGGCTGCTTAGAAATTGATATCTTTACATCCGTCAGCCAAGCGGGGACATCTGCAGTCAAGGAATGTGGTGATCGAGTCTAAGGTATTTTCCTCCTACCGTATTAGTTAGCTGATGTTTGTAAATAGAACGCCGGCAGTCGAAATAATTTTAAGCATTGAAAACAGCCATAATTGCCACCGCGCCGCGTAGAAGTTTACGTCCCGCCTATCTGCATAGTAATTAGCCGCTATCGATCGGCTAGGAATATTTAGGTCAGATGTCTTTGGTAGCTACAGGTGTTGTGTGTGTCAAAACATTAGGCCTGTGTAAATTTGTCCCAGCTGATCTATTGTGGAAATTGATGTTATTGTAGCTGATAGAATTAAATGTGTTAGATTACTATTATATGCATTGTTAGTAAAATGTACGATGATGTTATCACTGCTATCACTTAGATACGAGTGTATTGTGCTACAGTACTTTTCTTCAGTTGGGTACATGTAGAATTCTAGGGTCGGCCCAGACGTCATCAGCGGAGTGGAACTGGTGAGTTATTACGTCATTGATGGATGACCAGTGATCTTCTGTGAAGTGACAGTCAGGTATTAGTCATACGCCTGACCAGTCCGGGATATTACTCAACAGTAAAAGGAGATAACTTCAGAAGGGTCTACACCTTGGAGTTCCTTTGCACTGGAGGTTCCTCGGGTGAGTCGCTAACCACGACGGGACGACAGCACGAACTGTAGTCACATGCTCCGTGATGAAGACTGTTCATTGATAGATCTTCTAGCTGTTTTCCAACAGCCTGTGTACATATTGTCTTCTATCCAGGCTTTTCAGCCATCCCTTTCTTAGTTCAGTTGACGTATTCAGAAATTAAATTTTGCTTTGTTAGCCATGGCTTTGAGTACTAGTGTGACAGTTGTCTTGTCCGAGCCCCCTGTGGGTAGGAATCCATAAGTGGGGAGGAGAAGGTCAGCTGTCCCGGCTTGTGTGGGGCCTTGTAGATGTAAAGTCCTATTGGGGTGATCGGAGCAAATGCTGGGGATATTAACTATAGTAACATACCTGTTCAAGCCCCGGGGGTCTTGTTACAGCCCCTGGTGCTGGGCTCACCGAGGGAATCGTCACGTCCTGCTCATGGCTGCTTTAATTCTTCACTTCAATATAGGTCTGTAGACAGTATCCACTCAGCGATTTTTCGACACGGACATATGCTTGTCGTTGCGACTGTCAGAGCTGTTCCAGGCACGACGGACATTCGGAAAACTATATAGTCAGAGCTGTTCCGAATAAGAGCGGCATTCGGAAACTAGATAGTCAGAGCTGTTCCTAGCACGAGAGACATTCGGACAAGACATTTCACTCGGACGTAATTGCGTAGTGGCAATTTTTATTTTGCCACCCGTAGGACGGCACTTCCGGCTTCGGCAGGCATTTTTAAAAATGAGGTTAGCCTTCCTCGAGTTTCAAGGCACTTTAGACTTATTGATGTGATGTCGCCCACATCTCAGCTGGTCAAGATAGAACGATAAAATACATCACGGTCGACCCTCAAGGGAAGGCAGGGGCAGACCATGGGCATTCCCTCGCTATCCAAGGAGGCTTCCATAATTGCACATGTTGCTCTGAGGCTGGGCTCACCCGAGGAGTTGCCACGTCCTGCTCATGGCTGCTTTAGTTCCTCACTTCCATGTGTTGGGCATCTCGTTTGCCACTAGTCGCTCAAACACACACCAGGAACGGTCAGTCTGCATACGACATCCATTAGGTAAGATTTAGCTTCGGACTTAGCACTACGCAATGGATTCGCTAGCCGTGCGTTCCATTTCGTGTTATTGAGACGTTTTTCCACCTTTGTCTACTCTCTACGAGTTAGAAACAGACTGTTGTCGTAACCGTTTCATTCGACTGGGGCATTTTATCAACCTTTCTGTACTCGCTCACGAGGTAGGCTACATGTGCTGCCGGTTCAGCACCTTACTTCCATACAGCAGTGAGCGAGAAACGGCCAGGCCCTCTCATCCGGGGATCACTCATATCCCCCATCTGGGAGCCTTCGGACAGGTGGTATCTGAACTGGGCATGTAGCGTGCTCAGTATCTCACCTCCATTTTTCGGTAGGTGAGTATCAACCGGACTATCTCATCCAAGGGTGGTAGCTTAGAGGCGTTCAGCTACATCTCTCAGATGGAGGCCTTTGTGTAAGTGTCTGGACCACGTTTGTGGCTTCGTGCGCCTGAGTTTAAATTTTGACTGCTATCCTCAGTCCACCTGCAGAGCAGTAGGTTGTGTCTCTCTTAGTCTGGTCCCTATCCCAAGAGCTGTCCAATATGTAGTTTATATCCATTGGCACAGCGCTTGGGGTCAGTGGGACACTCAAGCTCCCCCACCGCGGCAAAGTTGAGACACATCGGGGGAGTTGTTATAGTTTAAAGTCAGTGTTGTCGAAGTACACATAGTTATCGTCATCGTCATGTGTCTTGCCAGCTCGTGTCAGTGCTCGTGTCTTTCCACAGATCTCGGTTATTGGCGCTTTTGATCAACTCTGCTGATGACATGACTCCATGCCACTGCCTCAGTCTATCCAGCATAATTTTCCTTGGTCTGCCTCTGCCTTCCTCCCCCTCCCCCATGATCCTTCCCGTTGTCACAATGTTCCCCATTGTCTCTTTTCTCATCGCATGATCAAAAGGTGGCGTTTGTCTGTCTTATAGTTGGGTATATTCTTCTTCTTCTTCTTCTTCTTCTTCTTCTTCTTCTTCTTCTTCTTCTTCTTCTTCTTCTTCTTCTTCTTCTTCTTCTTCTTCTTCTTCTGGAGAGTTTTATTCGGTCATAATTGCATTGTGCCTGTTAACAGCAGGGCTGCGTTTTTGCGCCTTTAGGCGACACATCCGACTTCTGCGATCAATTGTTGACCGGATTAATCTTCAAGGTGGTTATATTGTTCTAGAATCATTAGTTCCATCAGGCAATCACTTCTATTTACTATGCAGTCCAAATTATTCGAAAACTCATCTCAGGAACAGCTTCTAATTTGCTTCCAAGTTTTTCCTAATTTGTCTATTAACTTTCGATGATTCGCTGTCATGCAGCAATATAGGTGTTTTAGATAATATTTTAACAGTGCCTTTCTTACATTCAATTACCGTGATTTATTGCATAAAATAATTTTCATTTTCTGGAATACAACTTTCGCTTGACCTTTTCTTCTCTTAATCTGTGCCGTGCATCTACAATCAGATGTTACAATAGCCGCTATATACTTACATGTATCAACATGGTTAAGTATTTTCTCTTTTATTGTTATCTTACATTTAGATGCTGTCCTTTTTGTTGAAGTAACCATTGTTTCTGCCAGTCTCCCTGGTTGAGGTGTTAGCAGTTTTCTCCGTAACCCCGAATACTCTCGTGGTTGACGTGAGCGCACGAGAATTGGAAGCGTTTCGAGTCGCGCCAATGACTTATGAGAGTATGGAGCCGGTCCTTCAGAAAGTCTTGGCGTGTTGATGAGCGTAATCTAGCCTAGGAATCAACATACAGTTGAAAGATACTGAAGTTGACCGCAATATCCTGAAACATTATGGAAACTTGGAAAAAAAGAAAAACAAAAACCATTGTTTCTGCTATCTTGTTATTCAGCTCTCTGTTACTACAATATCCAAAAGTAGATTATACAATTATACCAGAAACACTCAAATAGTGTAACTAGATAGAGTCGAAACAAAGAGTTCACAAAAGTTCTCTACCTCAATTACTGACAACCCATCCACGGCCCCAGTAATGTGTGTGAAGCTGCTGTTTTTTCTAGTGACTGCCGCTTCCATCGACGATGAACTGTAATTTTCGTGGTAGACTGTTGTGTTGGCATTTTGGTAGCGGCCTTATGCACATACTTGAATGTGCGTGCTGTTGATTTATAGGTACTGCTGTCTGTTCCACTTTTTATATGAGCCAGTGAGAAGCATTTTGTTTGATATTCACTGGCACGGGAATGGAGCATTATAGGTGACCAATTCCCTTGAAATTGGAACCGCGATTAACTAATTAACTAACTATCCTAAATACAGTCTCTCTGGCTCTTAACTCGTTCAGTCCCAGAAGGTCCTTCGGCAGACGTCACAACAGTGACACAATGAAGGCATTATGTGTGTACTACTTTCAAAGACACAACATATATGTCTGCTCCTCTTCTGCTTTACATGTCCCAGTGGATCACAGGCTACAACCAACTGAGGCCACGTCCTTGGTAGACTCCTTCATGATTCGCTGGATTGTGCAACTCATATTTTCTGCGAGATGAGGTAGCTGTATTATTATGTTTTTAAATACAAACAATTCTGACATTTACCGGTATCTACATAAGACTGCATTTACAAGAGTATAGGTTTGATGAATCAAGAAACTGGATGACAATATCATGTGAAATGCTTGAGGTACCAGCTTACACCTATATTATTTTAAGCACCAGCTTTATGCCAAATCCTAGGTTTACATTTATAAACGGGTGTGATACTCCTAATAAAGAAAATCAGTATTATTCTCTTCAAATCCCCGAGATTAAAGTGTTGTACCACCTATGGCAAACTTCTTATTCAGCTTTGGAGCATAAAGGAATCTCTCTGCTTTTTCCTGACCATCAGACGTGGTCGAATACAAATAATTACATTCAACATTAAGACCATACGTATTTATACGCGTATTCGGCAAGATATAAGGTTTACCCCCCCCCCCCCCCCCCCCCCCCCCCCCCCCCCCACCCACCCCCCCCAAAAAAAAAAAATAAAAAACGAGAAGTAGATTGTGAGCTTTACTAAAACACGACTACAAGAGACAAATTGGACGGTGCGGCCAAATCCTTCGTCAGCACAGGAGAAACAAATACAAACCGACACAAACCTACATGAAATACAATGTGACAATATTAAACTAATCAAATGTACTTATCTGATTCTGTATCCTTGCTTGAAAAGACTGACACGCGTAGGGCTCCAGTGGATTAATAGACCGGATGTATGGTACTGGTCAAAGGTCAAGCGGGAGGGGAGTGGGGGTAGAGAAGCGCCCATGTGTGCGGAAAAGTGAAAATAAGGACCGGCAAAGATATCGCGGGCGCAGTTCACAATTAGCAATTCTCGTTAAGCGCTCGAAACACAGCTGCGGAAGGTTACATTGTGTTGGTCCTCACAGACGGGCATGAGTCGCGGTCGTTCAGAAAACGTTCAAAACACCGAACGCAAACCTGCTAAGAAAGTTGACTGCGACGTCCTATAAAGGACATGCACGTACCTCGATGGTGGACTGTAAGCTGGGGTGGGGGTGGGGGGGGGGGGGGTAGGGAGGTAAATGAAGCTGTGTTGGACATTGAGGCCGTGAGGAGAGAGTGTGCCCAACTGGAAGATGAGACGGTGTTCCAATGTCTTCCGATCCCGTTCGTGGGATGCGCATGATTTGATGGCCGTGACCTGCGTTTCGGCACGCCACCGTGGTCAGGACTGTTGAAATGCATGGATACTGGTCTTATACGCGTATTAGGGACACTCTGAACATCAACTTTCCAAGGAATCACAAACAACCAAAAACAATGGGGTTGACTGCAACGTTATGTAAAGAATATGCAACTAAGTAAACGCATATGACTTCCCCTACTGTATGCAGAACAAACAAAGAATACCCTTTAACCATTGAAAGAATGACTTAGCATGCCACAGCGAACTGTTCACTTTACCTAGAAGACTGACGTTGACTGGGTCCTTGAAGCCTTGTTTTGTGAAGCGGACGATGTTGATGATGTTGGTACATGCACCGAAAAAAGCAATTGCTAGGCAAACTACGGTTAATTAATTAATTAAAGCAGCAAGAGAAGTAGTAACATCTAAGCTACATAGACTATTCAACCATGTTTTGGTAGAACAACAGACACCAGGAGACTGGGGAAACGCCATAATTATCCCAATTTGGAAAAACAAAGGCAGCAAAAGAGACTGCACACAATACAGAGGCATTTCACTGTTGAGTCATACTCATCATCATCAAGTGCCGTGCCGGCTGGCGTAGGCGTTCATGGCTCTCCACAGATCTCGGTCTTTAGTGTTCTGGATCAACTCTGTGCTGATGATATTCCTCCATGCCACCGTCTCAATCCGTCCAGCATCATTTCTCTTGGTCTGCCTCTGCCTCTCTTCCCCTCGATATTTCCAGTTGTCACGATGTTCTCCAATGCCTCTCTTCTCATCACATGACCAAAGAAAGCTGTTTGTCTCTTTCTTATTGTTGTATATAGTGTTCTAGTTTCATTAGCCTCTTTCAGGCAATCGTTGTTAGTTACTCTGGCAGTCCTAGGAATTCGCAACATTCGTTTTAAAAATCACATCTCTGTTGCTTCTAAGTTCTTCATACTGGGAACATATTTTGCAAAATTCTTGAAAAAAGATTACGAACTACTGTAGAACCCCAGCTGAGCGAAACACAACTTGGATTTAGGAAAAACAAAGGATACACAGATGCCATGTTTGCTCTTAGACAACTTATAGAAAAATCAATCGAATTTAATGAAACACCCTGCTTAGCCTTTATCGACCAAGAAAAGGCATTCGATAGAGTAGATAGAAACAAGCTGCGGGAAATCCTTAAACAATATGGAGTGAGTACACATCTAACAAACCTATGTAGAAGTTTATACAACAACAGTGAATGTATAGTGAGAGCAACTGGAGGACACTCAGAACCTTCACCATAAGATCTGGAGTACGACAAGGTTGTGTCCTGCACCCTCTCTTGTTCATAACATATATAGACAACATATGTAAAGAAACCAGCCAAGCAGAGACATACCGCATGACGAGAACACAGAAGAAGAACCATCTGCAAATCTAACCATTAGAGAACTCCTGTTTGCGGACCTAAAATAAAGAAACCATGTGTTGCCCATGCAGCATGATCCCTCTCTCGGCCTGCCTAGTTCATTCCAGAGGAAAGTTAACACCTATACATCTGGAACAAGACAAGCTACAGAAGCTGCAGGATCAGCAAAGCAATGCTCTAACTGTCCGCCTGTCGGAGCTTCGATCCTAGACCAGCTGCCAACCAAGGCATAGGGCCTGGTCTGCCCTGCCATGACTATTTTGTCTTTGGTTTGCATTTCCTCGCACCAGGATAACGCTTGTATCCTCCCAATTGCGCTCTTCCGCCCGAAGCCGTTGACACAATGTGGGGTGTCGGGTTTGGTAAGCACCGCCCAACATTCGGCGCTGACAGAAAGCAGGTAGTACCGTCTACTGTCATATGGTAGCTCAGTCATATCTGACTAAGACCTGACAAAAAGAATTACAAGACAATTACAAGACCAAATGAATAATCTAAACGAAATGTGTAGGGAACATAACATGAAAATTAGCACAAGCAAAACAGAGGTAATGACTATAACTAAAGAAGAACAAACAACAACAATTCCCCTAAACAAACATCCCTTGAAACAAGTAAAGAGTTTTAAGTACCTAGGGAGTATAATATCATCAAATGGGAGATCAGAAGACGAGATCGAAAATAGGTGCAACAAGGCAAATCAACTCATTGGACAAATGACACCAATACTAAAGAACAAACATGTATCAATAACTACTAAGAAAGCACTTTACAACTCAATCTTCCTACCAACTCTATGCTACCAATGCCTAAACCTGGACAATGACAGAAAAAGAGAAAAGAAAAATCACAACAACAGAAATGAGGTTCCTGAGAAGAATACTCAACGTATCAAGAAGAGATAAGATCAGAAATGAAGAAATCAGGACTAAAGTGGGGGTTAAAGCAGCACTAGATTTTATTAGAAAGCAGCAAGTCAAATGGTTTGGCCATGCAAGTAGGTTACCAGTCAACAGCATACCACAACAAGCAATGATGTACAGACCAGTTGGAAACAGAGGAAGAGGCCGACCACGTAAACGTTGGACGGAGGGAATAGCAGAGTCCATGGGAATATCAATATATGAAGCCCATAATCGGGCACTCTCACGATGTTTATACTTCACCTCGACACCGCAAGGTACAAGTGAAACATGATGAGATGAGGTTACGGTTAACATAATCCACTGGAAAATTACCATTGTAGCGTGATTGAATAGTGTGTCCTCGGTGTCATCAAGATGGTAACACTCACTTGCTGACACATCTTCTTATATATAAATAAGGATCGTATGTCTGTCTGTCTGTCCGTATGTCCTTTGTGCGCTCGCGAACGGCCCATCCGATTGAGATGAAATTTTCTACACGCCTTCCTTTCAGTCCAGAGCTGTCAACTGTCATAGTTTTTTAGTGTGAAATCGCCTGCTTACTCAGTATTATTTCATTTTTCATTTTTCATCATAATTGTATATATTTCAGGGGACCTAACTCCGTAAAAGTTATTTCAAGGGGCATAACTTTTCTGTATAACTTATAGTCATATTGTGGCATCGTTTTCAAAGATTTATAAACTCTGTGTCCATAGTTATGTACCGGCATATGAGTTATAATAAATAATGATACAAACTGTAAGGCATTTTCAAAGTTTTCATAAAAATAATGCACAATGCATAACATTGTAACTCATCTTTATTTGCTTAAGAAGTTACTGTAGTCATGCAGGTGATTAGCAAGCGTTTTCATTAAAAATAATGGATGGTGTCTGGAAGGACATTCTTTTAAGTTACTTTTTTTGTTGTATGAATTTAATGAGAACTTATATGACTACTTATATGAATTAAATGAGATGCTCCCCACCAGGGACTGGGCGAAGCCGGACAGGGTCAGGCAGACAGATAGACAGACAGACAGACAGACAGACAGACAGACAGACAGACAGACAGACAGACAGACAGACAGACAGACAGACAGACAGATAGATAGTCGGTAACGGGAACGGGAACTTATATGACTACTTATATGAATTAAATGAGACGCTCCACACCAGGAGCTGGGCAATGCCGGGCCGGGTCAGACAGGACAGACAGACAGACAGACAGACAGACAGACAGAATTTTCGAATTCGATCACGACCTACTAGGTGAACTGGCCACGATTTGGAAAGACCTCGAGGCAGTTGTCGTTGATTGGACTTCTGCCGTAGGGTTTTTCCCCTTTTTCACCAGTTTCTGACATATATCACAAGATCTACAAAAGGTTTTTATATCTTGGCAAAACTTTGGCCAATAAAACTGGATCAGGACCCTAGCCCTGGTCTTTTCGTACCCCATATGACCTCCAAAAGGTGAGTCATGGGCTATCTTTAGAACTTTGTCTCGATGTGCTTGTGGTAACACTACTTGCTATATCGTGGTCTGCTTTGTTGTGTATAATCTAGTTAAGATATTGTTCTGTAGCCTAAATGTCCACGATGCGTTCTTAGTTAATTTTGGTTTAAGTCCTACTAACTTAAAATATGGTGACGTGTAGGATCTGCTTTTCTGTTCATTTCCAAAATTAGTGTTGGTAGAGTTTGGTGCTATAATTTCTAGTGACTCCTGCAGTTGGTCGGTTTGGTTTTTATGGGTTGTCTGTCGTGTTATTGCATTTATGTGTTGTGTGTGTTGTTGCACATCTACAGGCTTGGTACTTGGTAGATCGGTAGCATCCTCAATTCGAGGTTTTAATTTGGTCGTATCACTTACAGATTCGACCGCCCCTGCATTGTACACCTCGGTGAATTCTTTCTGAATTACTTCAGTGGTTGTCTCCCTTGGTCTTTTGACAGATTGAGACAAGCATGAATGGTGTTTCTGTTTAGCATCGCTGTTTGAGTGGTGAATACCGTTTCTATGCTCCCAGTCTCTGATTTCCTTTTCAGAGCACGGTTGTATGTTGGGCAGGTTCCCAAGTATAATATCAGCGACCGGATTTTCAAGGACAGCGCACAATACTCGTCCTGATATGAACGGGGTTCGAATTTCGACAAGAGCAAGGGGGTATTTCTCTATAGTGCCTGAGAATGTGCGACAAGTCACATGTTTGTCTGTATAGTCTGTACTGTCTATTAATGTTTTCTTAATCCCACAGAGCGTTGCGCCGGAATCCCGAATTAATGTGCACTTTTTGTTATTTACAAATCCTGTTGAAAAAACTAGCTTGCCTGTAGATGACAAAGCAGCGTTGGCTGTTTCATTTGAAATAGGGATAGTGTGGCCACATAGTAATGTTGTGTCAAGTTGGAACTTCGTACAGGTGTTACACTTACTGTCTGTAATGGTGTCAATAATTTGTACCGCATTTCCAAGCTCACTTACATTTTCGTTTTGATTGTCACAATCATTCAGTGAATCAATCTCTTCGTCTGATGACGTTTCCACTAATGCAGCATTGCCTGTTTTAATATCTTTCGGCCTTCACAAAGCGACTATAGTGCCCAAAGCTACTGAAAAAAAAAAACATTTGACCGCTCTCTGGTAGCATTCGTTATTCTTCTGCTTCTCCACCATCATTTTGAGGTGGTGAGATAGTTCGGCGATTTATCGCACATCGCGTATTGGTCGTGATTCAAACTACAATATTGGCATTTAACTGGTTTACTGCCATTTGAGCGCGGTTTAAATTTACTTCCTGTTGGTTTCGTGTATCTAGTGTTTACTACTGCTGCTGCTGTATCGTTTTGACTTATGTTTAGATAAAAAATGTCTCTGTTTGCTGTAAAAAATGCATTTCCCTTGGACTCGATTTCCTGAATACTTTTACAGTCCATTTGTTTCAAGAACTTAGCAAAAGGTGTAGGGATTGTACTCACTATCTTGTCAATAATAATAAGTTCTTTAAGTTTGTCATGGCTGTTGTTAGTTTTAGCCGAGTTAATCCATTTTGTACACACGTCTTGTACTGTACTGACATAATCTATAAAGGTTTGATTTGGTTGTGGAGATAATTTGGCGAACTGTTGTTGATACCCTGCAGTATCTAATGAGAAATGTTGGAGAATGCGCTGCTTTAAATAGTCATAATCTTTTCGCATTTCCTGTGGTACTGTCTCTATTACTTTTAAAGGTTCCAGAGCTAAGTTTCTCATTAAAATAATGCCCAATCTGATTTTATGATCTTATGGTGGGACATTAAACACTCAACATTTTCCAAGTATGCACTGATGGAATCCCCAGAGCAGAATGCCTTCACGAGGCCTTTATCCTTGTTATATTTTTGTTCCTCCTCTTTGCTTCTTAGTTTATTCACATATATCTCTACAGTGGAATCAATCTCCATCTGTTTTTAGTTTTATTTGTGTATCGGCATTCAATTGGGCTAGTTTGGCCGCCGCCTCAAGCTCCATCTGTTTCTCCTGAGCCTGCAGTTGCATCTGCATTATCTTTTCTTCTGCCTGCACTTGCCTTTGTTTTTCTTCTCGTTCTATCGCTCTTTCTTCACGGGCAATGTTTTCTGCGTGTGTCTTCTGTGCCCATTCTGACAGTTTCTCTTCTTTATAACCTAATTTTATTCCTTGCTCAATGCATTTATCTAAGGTAGACATTTTGTTTTTTTACTTGTAGGTAATTTAATGAAGTTAAATCCCTTAGAAAAATGTTGGGGAGTAGAAAATTTAGTTATCTCCCTTAATTATTATATGTGCAAATTCCAATGCAAGGTTATGTTGGTTACAAAGTCATGAATATACAAACATATCAATGCAAAGCAAAATGATACATTGATGGATGGTGAGAAGTACCGCTTAGATTTGCAATGGGCATGATATGAAACTTAGCTTTTAATCCCAGAACTTGCGGATGTTGTCTTGTACTCTCGCCCTGTTGGAAAGGTTACATAGGTTGCACGCGCCACTATTCGCGGAACAATCTGCTCGTAGAGTGAGAAAACATTAGTAACAGTCAAAAAATGTCACAGTCATGTCAAAAATAGTTTATAGTAATCACAATAATGAGAGACACACTGCTGAGGGACTCAGATTAATTCTACTTTATCGCTAGATAGCTGCCAATATTTTAAACTTGTAAAGTTATCAATTTGTTGTACAAAAATCAATTTGTTATATAGAAATCAATTTGATATAATTAATTTAGTGATTTTACTTGGCAATAAATAGCTGTGTAACATTAGATCTTATGCCAAAACCGGAGAATAAGCCCCCAAAAGCCTGTCATCATCTTGCTCATGTCTAGGTATCTGAGCTCGGGTTCAGACAGGCAACAATAACTCCGTTCAATATATTATCGAACATTTATTGTATTTCAATATACAGTGCGTTGGCGCAGTGGGTTAACAATCCCGCGCTATGTTACATATCACAGATAGTTAACATCGTCACACATGGTTATCATAAACATTCTAGCAAACTATCTAGCCTATGTCTATATATCTATTGATATCTATTGAGTCCCTCTAAGGCAGGCCCTGTTGTCTCTCTGAAGTCCGTCTGTCCTCTGCCGGTCCACATGTGTCCCAATCCGACACGGGTGGTTACTCTGTCCGAGTTCCTCGTGGACCCCGCAATAGGCGGGCCACATCAGTGTCCACGGGACCCTGGACTCAATGACCAGTCCTTCGAGAAGGCTCTAGATTACTCTGGCCTCGAGTGACTCACTTCTATCCCTTGGGCGGGAGTTGCAGCCCTTTACTTAATATCTATAAATGTGAGGCGGTGACCAACGGTGAGATAATCATAGGTGGGATTGTATCATAAACTTCAAGGTACATTGTTATTGGTCATTAGAAAAAAAAAATATGTAATCACCCACAACAGCTGCACCATATTTATATTGACCGCAATTAAATAAACCAGCAGCATATAGTAGAAGGAGAAGTCTAGTAATTGGCACGTGGAACGTACACACCTTTTATCAAGCAGGGAAATTTGATAACCTTATCGAAGAAGTAAACAACATGAATTTAAAATTTTCTTAGTCGTATCTGAAACGAGATGGACAGATATAATTTATATAAGGATTAACTCAGGAGGAGATCATCACGAGAGAGGAGTGGGAATTTTAGTAAAACGAGATTTAAAAGAAAATATTAGTGGATTCTGGACTCATAAAGATAGGATGATACTTCACAAAATTAAGGCAAGACCGTTCAACATAGTAAGTCTTCAGACATTTGCTCCAACAACTGATTATAGTGATGAACAGCTAGAAGAATACTATGAAGCCTACAACAAACACTGAAAGTTGTAAAATCATCAAAGGTCCTAATTGTCATGGGAGAAATGAACGCGAAAGTTGGAAAAAATAAATATAAGCAGATATTAGGGCAATAGGGTATGGGAAACAGAAACGACAGAGAGACCGGCTGATATAGTTCTGTGAAGTAAACAATTTTATTATTTGCAACACATTTTTTCCAACATAACCTGGGAAAACTGTGTACGTGGAAAAGCCCTGGAGATAGAACAAGAAACCAAATTTCTACATTATGATTAGAAATAGATTTAAAAACAATGTTAAAAAAGCAAAACAAACCCTGATGCTGATATAAACTCTGACCATTCTCCTGTAGTCTTAAAATTACAAATAAAACTTAAAAACCCAAGAATAAGGATACCCAAGACAAAACAAGTAGATATATCGACATTGAAACAAACCCGAAATAAGTCAACTATACCTGGTTGAAGTAAAAAGTAGATATGATGGGCTAATCGTTGAATGTATGGAACAATATTTACGTGAAAATCCCGAGGATAAAATTAATACAAAATGGGAAAGTGTAAAAACCAGTATTCAGATTACAAATACCACCTTGCCAGTGAAGATAAATAAGAAAAATAAACAATTAAGGATACCCTATGAAATCTTGAGTAAAATGTCTCAAAGAAAAAAAAAAGCAAAGAACACTCCAGAGTATATATTAATAGATAGAAAAACGTCACATTTGCAGAGTTTGCCATAGAAGAGTGGTTGCAGAAACAATGCAAAGACATAGAGGATCTGGAATTTAAAACACAACATCGAAAGAATTGCATTAACATATAAAAAAGATTTACAAGGAAGAAAAAAATTAGATGGAAAAAATGGGGAAACTATAAATAATAACACTGACATAATAAAAAAGATGGCAGATGGACAGACTACACATAAGATTTATTCTGGGACAACAGGGTCAATAGACCAACATTGTATAATACTCAAGATGCACCAAAAATATTAAAGGCCGAAGTAGAAAAGGCTATTAAAAAGATGAAAGAAGGAAAGGCTGTAGGTCGTGACAAGATAACAACAGAGATTATAAACTCCTTATCCAGCTTTGGCATTGAAACTATCACAGAATTAGGTAATCTTATATAAAATACTGGGTACATCCCCAGGATGTGATAACATCCATTTTTTATCACACTACCGAAGAAGCCAAAAGCTGTCGATTGTGAGGATTACAGATTTATTAGCTTAATGAGACTCATAACTAAGAAAATTACTCAAGGTAATACAAAAAAGAATTCAACATAAAATAGATGAGGGAGTAGCTGAAGAACAATGTTAGTTCAGCAAATCAGCAGCACCAGAGAAGCAATTATCTGTTTGAGGACGTTAATTGAAAATATATAGAAGTTCATATTATATTTTTTTTAAAAAAAAAATATTTATATATATATATATATATATAAAATATATATATATATATATATATTATAAAATTCGTTTAGGGAGCCTGTGATCTGGCATGCGAGTCAAGTGACCAGCCCAACGAATCTGATTCTTCATCAGTAGAGTGTGGATACTGGGCATAGACGCTCTTTCTAGGACTTCAGTGTCTGGAATCTTGTCTTGCCATTTAATCTTCAGTAGCTTCCTTAGGCAGACTGTGCGGAAGTGGTTTAATTTATATAGCGTATGTAATGCCTAGGACAATATTCAGATGACATATTTGTTCAGACCCGGAATTAATCATATGAGCTAGCAAGCGTCAGTGGAGTCAAAGAAACAACGTTGGACAACAGTGCAAAGTTGTTGTTGCATCGTTGTTCAATATATGTTTTGTCTAGTTGAGACGAAAGGGTTACACACGCAAATTATAATCCCGCAGCGTTTAAAACACATTTGCGGGCCATTTGGAAGCAGACTTACTTGTGTTAGTTTTCAGACAGTGGTATGCGTGCCGGTCATGTAAAAATCAATACCAAACTACTGATCAGAGAGTTGCTTTTTGCAGATGGCGCTGCAATTACGACCTACTCTGAGTAGGAATTACAAAACTATCTGCATTTTCCAATGCTTGTTATGAATTTGGTTTAACAATTAACAAAAAGAAGACATAGATTATGTCACAAAGTGCACTTGGGGTACCATCAATTTTTATCAACGACGCCGAACTGGAGATAGTAGACCATTTTACATATCGATAGATAGTTAGTTAGTTAGTCGCGGTTCCAACTTCACGGCAACGGGTCATCCCCATATTGCTCCGTTCCTGTGCCAGTGAATATCACAAAATGCTCCTCACTGACCCATGTAAACAATGGAATAGACAGGATTGTCGGCAAGCCAACAGCCCGCACAGGTACACTGTGCATACTGCCGCCGCCAGAATGCCAAAACAAAAGTTCTCCACGAAAAATACAGTTCATCGTCGATGAAAACGGCAGTCACCAGAAAGACTTCACTGACCGAGGTTTTATCCCATATGGCTCGGTCTCTTTCTGCAGGGCGACCCACCGAAAGCGCAGCACAAAGCAAGAACTCCGTAGCTACAGCGACGACTCCCAGGAGGGTCCTGAAAAATGCACTCGTGAACCGAAAAGTCAAACCAGTCAATCCAGCAACAGCCGGCCGTCATCGTTCTGGACATGCAGTTGACGTGAAAAACAACCGCGGACAGATGCAAAAGCATTCCACGCGAAATTCACTGCTCGCAGTGTCGCGCCGCGCACTCACTCAGTAGCAGGCGACGGAACTATAGCCTCCTTAGTCGCGTCTTACGACGTGCATGGTAGGCAACAGTGTTACTATTCTTTGCTCCCCCGTATGATCAGAGGTAAAAGGTAAATTATCCCTAGATCAGGAAATCAGTATCAGGATTGGTGAGGCAGCAACAACACTATTTACATATATAGTGTGGGAGTACAGGAAGCTTACTGCCAAAACAAAAGTCCTTGTCTATCAAGCCTGTGTCCTTAGTACTCTTCTTTATGGCAGTGAAGCCTGATCAACTTACTCACACCAAGAGAAACGTTTACACGGCTTTCATAAGTGGTGTCTGCGAAGAATACTTGGTATTATGTGGTAAGACAAAATCACAAATACTGAAGTATTATAAAGATCAGGTTGTTTGACGGTTTGTTCCATGCTCAGTCTTCGTAGACTGATATCTTTTTCTTTTTGGGTTGAATTACAGATGGGTAAGAGATCACAGGGTCGGCCTCTACTACGATACAAAGATGTGTGTAAGCGGGACATGATTGATATAGGCATTGATATTGCACCTTGGGAGCTTGTCGCCGTTGAATGTGTTGTATTTGGGCGGGGGAGGGGGGGAGGGTGGAGCAAAGATCAGAAATGGAATAAAGACAAAGGGGAACATAATTGTAGATAGGTCACACACTGAGCGTGTGAGACGTCAGATGGCGCGTGATGGTGGAGATGACAGTCTGTTCACATCCATCCATTGGGGACGAACATTTACAGCGCAAATTGGTTTGACCTTTGACATTCGGTACCGCCATGGGTCGTTCAGAAAACAATGACAAACTACTAAACATAAACTTTCCAAGAAATCACCAACATTCAAAATATGCCAGGGTTGCATGCAACCTCATGCAAATGATAAGCAGGTAACTTTTTTTCTCTCTATTTATTTTTTTAAAAAAAGGTGCAAAATTAACACTGTGCGCCTTCTTAATAACTGTAGTTATATTTCGTTGTTGTGATAGAAATGTCAGATCACCACATTTAAAACCGAAAATTTTAGTGCTTTTCACACATGTCCTTGGCATGTCTAACTACGATACTTTTGATGAGGACAAATGCACTAACTACTGGCAAAATTATTTTAGAGATAAGATATTTATACGCAACGGTGTCATCGTCTTGCTCATGTCTAGGTATCTGAGCTCGGGTTCACACAGGCAACAATAACTCTCGTTAAATATCACATCTAACATTTATTGTATTTCAATATACAGTGCGTTGGCGCAGTGGGTTAATAAGCCCGCGCTGGATTGCATATCACAGATAGTGAACATCATCACACATAATTATCATAAACATTCTAGCAAACTATCTAGCCTATGTATATATATCTATTGATATCTATTGAGTCCCTCTAAGGCAGGCCCTGTTGTCTCTCTGAAGTCCGTCTGTCCTCTGCCGGTCCACACGTGTCCCAATCCGACACGGGTGGTAACTCTGTCCGAGTTCCTCGTGGACCCCGCAATAGGCGGGCCACATCAGTGTCCACGGGACCATGGACTCAATGACCAGTCCTTCGAGAAGGCTCTAGATTACTCTGGCCTTTGAGTGACTCACTTCTATCCCTTGGGCGGGAGTTGCAGCCCTTTAATTAATATCTATAAATGTGAGGCGGTGACAGGATTCCCCCCTCTCCCCTGATATGATGGTTTGTTATAGGGTAATTAGATCTGCTCTAATTCTGTCACCGAATCACATAAAGTCGGTGTTTGTAGTTTGGTGGACAGTAACCTGGTAACCTACATACTGGCATCAAAACTCATGTATTCTCCCATACACCACTTCTCTGATTTGGTGAAGAGATCACTGTCTCTCCTGTGTCCTTAACAATGCTATCTGACCGAAGTTACGTGACGTTTAGTAGTTGTTTTTACAACCCGTCCTTCTCATAGTACCCCACTGATACCAAGACAATTAACCTCTGTATTAAAGAGGATTAACAAGACCGAAGTCCTGGCTAATTAAGTACACCTTCAAATCTTGATCTGTGTGTGCATTTCAATACACTTTTACTCTCGTATGTTGTATAATGCTAAATATGTAGTTACGTTGTTATTTTATCCCCTCAGACTACATGTGTCCCTGTTGGCTTGTTAGTGTGTTGACTAATAAGTTGCTGCTTCTAATAAAGTGATTGCATTTTAAATTGATAGTGTTCAGTTTTAAGTTTTGTGTAAAGTGTATGCTGAATGTGTGGCTTATTTCCAAGCGTCACGAGTTGGGATAACCTTAATCATGGATTACTCCAATGTGTGTAATATATGATCAGGCATTCCAAGTAGTGGTGCTTAGATGTATCCTAACTACTAAACTAAGTATATTAAACTAACTACTAAAAATGTATCAACATTTTAGACAAGTAATACAATTTACATGAAAGACGCAGACAAATTAAAATAAATACGTTTTGCGTACAATTTGTCCGCTCAGTATATCGTTCTCTCATTTAATCCATTCACGCTGTCATTCACTCACCTTTCATTCAAATAGTATTTGGTTAAAATATATAATTAAAGTTGAGGTAAGTGTTATTGCCCTTAGAAAAAATGGAATAGGCGATATTTGCCCTTTAAGAAAATACGTACTTTTTGTACGATGACTCAAAAATGGGTTATAATTTACACAGAGACAATTGTATAGGACGGTTATTTATCCTATTAATGGAACTACCTGTAATATTATGGTAGACTATGTACAAATTACAGGTTAACACATTTTATATACATAATTAATGCAAATATAATACATATTTAATACTAAAGTAATTAATTAATTAAGTAACTAAATCCAACGATGATGTGCGCGTTGTCCTCCTGTTGTTAGCGTGTAGTGCCATGAATGTTAAAGTTAGTATGGCTGTCTCTTGAGTGTTGTAGTCGACGTAGTTCTGTTTCGGCTGTTTGCAAAGTCTCGTAGCAACAGCAAGTATGGAATGTTCTCAATGTTGCGTATAAAGAGTTCTTACACTTTTCAGAGTCGAATTCACAGGTTGAAATCATTACACTGTTAATGTCTTCGCTCGGATCGTTCTAGAGCTTGGGCAATTGATAGTATAGCTCTTCACGTATAGTTCATAAAGTATGACTCTTAAAGTTTCATGTTCGTGGGTGTCGTAAGTAACCTATTCACTGAGGTGTTATTACTTCTAAATGAAGTTACTCTAGCAGGTGTAGAGTTACACTGTTATATGAAACAGACTAAAAGTATCACAGTTTCTAGTATGGCGAATGGTCGATGTGCCAAATGTTATTCTACTGGCGCATTCGTTTGCCGTGATAAAGGTCAGCAATAATGTTGTCGGTGCCTCTGATATGGCGGATTTCGAAGTCGAAATCTTGAAGAAGAAGACACCATCTTTTTAAACGATGGTTTTTCGGGGACCCTTGCTTAAGGACCAACAACGGCGAATTGTCAGTGAGTACAACAAAGTGACTACCTAATAGGAACTTAGATAATCTTAATACACAAAATAATAGACTTAATGCCTCCAATTCCACTGTAGCATACCGGGTCTCTGCCTTCTTTAGTTTACGGCTTACGTAGGGAATCGGGTGTCTCACTCCATCCACTTCTTGCATTAAACATCCTCCTATTGCGATAGCACTCGCATCTGTGGTCAAAATAAAGGGTAAATTTATGTTGGGTAATCGTAAGACTGGTGGATTAGAAAAAAATACGTTTCAATCTACACATTGCATCGTCTAAGCTGGTACTTTTACAAATTTTGATGGATGATCTTTAGTTAACATATCAGAAAAGACTGAGGTAAGTTCTGCCCAATTTGGTATAAATTTAGAATAATAGTTAATAAGACCTAGTAAACTTCTAATTTGTTTCTTTGTGGTAGGCACTTCTAGATTAAGAATCTTGGAAACAATTTTATCATCTGTCAACAATTTGCCTTCAGAAATTCTATGGCCAAGGAAGTCTATTTGTTTATAGCCTAATTCAACCTTGGAAGGTTTGATAGTAAGTCCAAAAAGATAGATTTGGTTGAAGACTTGTTTGAGTGTAAGTAAGTGAGAAGTCATATTAGAAGAATGGATGCATATATCATCAATATAAGCTTGAACATCTTTAATTCCGTGTAATAACAATCTAGTTAATCTAACAAATGTGGCTGGCGCGTTCTTGAGACCAAATGGAAGATATAGCCATTCGTACAAACCGAGGGGTGTTGCGAATGCTGTTATATGTCTAGAAGCAGGGTGTAGTGGCACTTGCCAATATCCTTTCGCTAAATCAGTCTTAGAAAATAAGGATGATTGAGACATATTTAAGAATGAGATCTTCACAACTGTTCATTGGCTCTGCATCCGTTGTGGTTCTTGTATTTAATACTCTATAGTCGATGCATAAACGGATTGTCTGGTCCTTCTTTTTCACCAGGACAATCGGTGAAGAATATTGAGACATAGATTTTTGAATTATTCCATTTTTCTCTAAATCTAAAATTTCTTTGTCTAAATTTGCTCTGTAATGGAGAGGAATAGAATATGGTCTACATTTGACCGGTGTCAGATCTGTCAGCACAATTGAATGTGTTATTTGTCAGTGCGTCCAGGTTTGTTAGAAAAGATAGATTTATACTCGTCAAGGAGAGTCAAAATGTCTTGTCGCTGTTGTTGTGTCAAAGTGTCAGAGATCTGTATGTCATTTATACTACCGTCGTCAGTCATGATCGGTACTGGGATTTCAGTATTGTCTACGTCTGTCTGATTTATCACAGATGCTACTGTTTGTAAATTGTCTTCAATGTCATTGTCGTCGTCGTCGAGATTAATAGTTGTCAATATGTCGTCACTTGGTCGTCGTTGTCGTTATCACATATTGTCGGTAAAGTCCATATGTCTTCGTCGTCTTTGTCGTCATAAGAGTGCGTCGTTAACGATGCTTCGTTTGTCAAGGTGTCATTCAGTTGGGTAATTGTCGTTTCGTTTCTGTCATCAGTTAGCTGCGTCTGCTCACTCGTCTCAATGTCCTGTCTAGCATAGTATGGTTTCAACATATTTACATGGAATATTTTCAACTTTCCATTTAAAGAGATTTCGTAATCAACTTCCGAAATTCTTCTAATAATCTTAAAAGGTCCCTGCCAAGAGGTTGATAGTAAATCTCTCTTGTCAGGTAGCAGTAGTAAAATATCCTGACCTGGATTTAGTACAATTGTTTTTGCACCTCTGTTGGCGTACTGCCTGTACTTAAAACCTTTCTCCTGTAGTGATGTTCTGGCCAGTATACAGGAACGTATGATTTTGTCTCTGGTGTCAGTGACTAAATCATAGGTAGAAATGGGTAGTTGGATATTTACAGGTTGTGATATGATATCTTTGTAAATAGTGAGAGGTCCTCTTGGGTTCGCTCCATACATCAATTCGAAGGGAGAGAACCCTGTGCTAGATTGCGGGACTTCTCTATATGCGAACAGCACCGTTGGGAGGAGTATGTCCCAATCGGCTGGATTTTCAGCTGTCACTTTAGATAGCATATGTTTCAGGTCCCCATTTAGTTTCTCGCAGATACCATTTGCGGCCGGTCGATAGGGACTGGTGAAACATTGCTTGATGCCTAGTAACTTAGTTACCGATTGAGTGGCATTCGATATGAACTGGGTTCCTCTATCAGAAATTATTTTCTCCGGGAAGCCAAAACGGGAGAAAATATTTAATAATATGTCCGTCACATCCTTAGAGGAGATAGATCTTAATGGAAGCATTTCTGGCCATCTCGTACATACATCAATAAGAGTAAAAATATATCTATTCCCTTTACTTGAAATGTGATTCAACGGACCTACTAGGTCAACTGCCACGATTTGGAAAGGCCTCGAGGCAGTTGTCGTTGATTGGACTTCTGCCGTAGGGTTTTTCCCCTTTTTCACCAGTTTCTGACATATATCACAAGATCTACAAAAGGTTTTTATATCTTGGCAAAATTTTGGCCAATAAAACTGGGTCAGGACCCTAGCCCTGGTCTTTTCGTACCCCATATGACCTCCAAAAGGTGAGTCATGGGCTATCTTTAGAACTTTGTCTCGATGTGCTTGTGGTAACACTACTTGCTGTATCGTGGTCTGCTTTGTTGTGTATAATCTAGTTAAGATATTGTTCTGTAGCCTAAATGTCCACGATGCGTTCTTAGTTAATTTTGGTTTAAGTCCTACTAACTTAAAATATGGTGAAAGTGTAGGATCTGCTTTCTGTTCATTTCCAAAATTAGTGTTGGTAGAGTTTGGTGCTATAATTTCTAGTGACTCCTGCAGTTGGTCGGTGTTGGTTTTATGGGTTGTCTGTCGTGTTATTGCATTTGTGTGTTGTGTGTGTTGTTGCACATCTACAGGCTTGGTACTTGGTAGATCGGTAGCATCCTCAATTCGAGGTTTTAATTTGGTCGTATCACTTACAGATTCGACCGCCCCTGCATTGTACACCTCGGTGAATTCTTTCTGAATTACTTCAGTGGTTGTCTCCCTTGGTCTTTTGGCAGATTGAGACAAGCATGAATGGTGTTTCTCTTTAGCATCGCTGTTTGGGTGGTGGATACCGTTTCTATGCTCCCAGTCTCTGATTTCCTTTTCAGAGCACGGTTGTATGTTGGGCAGGTTCCCAAGTATAATATCAGCGACCTGGATTTTCAAGGACAGCGCACAATACTCGTCCTGATATGAACGGGGTTCGAATTTCGACAAGAGCAAGGGGGTATTTCTCTATAGTGCCTGAGAATGTGCGACAAGTCACATGTTTGTCTGTGTAGTCTTTAGTGTCTATTAATGTTTTCTTAATCCCACAGAGCGTTGCGCCGGAATCCCGAATTAATGTGCACTTTTTGTTATTTACAAACCCTGTTGAAAAAACTAGCTTGCCTGTAGATGACAAAGCAGCGTTGGCTGTTTCATTTGAAATAGGGATAGTGTGGCCACATAGTAATGTTGTGTCAAGTTGGAACTTCGTACAGGTGTTACACTTACTGTCTGTAATGGTGTCAATAATTTGTACAGCATTTCCAAGCTCACTTACATTATCGTTTTGATTGTCACACTCATTCAGTGATTCAATCTCTTCGTCTGATGACGTTTCCACTAGTGCAGCATTGGCCTGTTTCAATAACTTTCGGCCCTCACAGAAGCGACTATAGTGCCCAAAGCTACTGCAAAAAAAAACATTTGACCGCTCTCTGGTAAGCATTGCGCTTAGTCTTCTGCTTCTCCACCATCATTTTGAGGTGGTGTGGGTAGTTCGGCGATTTATCGCACATCGCGTATTGGTCGTGATTCAAACTACAATATTGGCATTTAACTGGTTTACTGACATTTGAGCGCGGTTTAAATTTACTTTCCGTTTGTTTCGAGTATTTGGTGGTCACTACTGCTGCTGCTGCATCGTTTTGACTTATGTTTAGATGAAAAATGTCTCTGTTTGCTGTAAAAAATGCATTTCCCTTGGACTCGATTTCCTGAATACTTTTACAGTCCATTTGTTTTAAGAACTTAGCAAAAGGTGTAGGGATGGTACTCACTATCTTGTCAATAATAATAAGTTCTTTAAGTTTGTCATGGCTGTTGTTAGTTTTAGCCGAGTTAATCCACTTTGTACACACGTCTTGGACTGTACTGACATAATCTATAAAGGTTTGATTTGGTTGTGGAGATAATTTGGCAAACTGTTGTTGGTAACCTGCAGTATCTAAAGAAAAATGTTGGAGAATGCGTTGCTTTAAATAGTCATAGTCTTTTCGCATTTCCTGTGGCACTGTCTCTATTACTTTTAGAGGTTCAAGAGCTAAGTTTCTCATTAAAATAAATGCCCAATCTGATTTTATGATCTTATGGTAGGACATTAGACACTCAAAATTTTCCAAGTATGCACTGATGGAATCCCATGAGCAGAATGCCTTCACGAGGCCTTTATACTTGTTATATTTTTGTTCCTCCTCTTTGCTTCTTAGTTTATTCACAGATATTTCTACGTTGGACTCAATCTCCATCTGTTTTAGTTTTATTTGTGTATCGGCATTCAATTGGGCTTGTTGGCCGCCGCCTCAAGCTTCCATCTGTTTCTCTTGAGCCTGCAATTGCATTTTCTTCTCTTCAATTTGCATTTGCATCTTTTTCTCTTCTGCCTCAATTAGCATTTTCTTTTCTTCTGCCTCAATTTGTCTCTTCTTTTCTTCTGCCTGCATTTCCATTTTCTTTTGTTTTTCTTCCCGTTCTATCGCTCTTTCTTCACGGGCAATATTCTCTGCGTGCGTCTTCTGTGCCCATTCTGACAGTTTCTCTTCTTTATAACCTAATTTGATTCCTTGCTCTATACATCTAAGGTAGACATTTTGTCTTTTTAGTTGTTGGTACTTTTAATGAAGTTAAATCCCTTAGAAAAAATTTTGGGGAGTAGAAAATTTAGTTATTTCCCTTAATTATTAAATGTGTAAATCCAAATGCAAGATTATGTTGGTTACAAGGTCATGAATATACAAACAAATCAATGCAAAGCAAAATGATACATTGATGGATGGTGAGAAGTACCGCTTGGCGTTGCAATGGGCATGATATGAAACTTAGCTTTTAATCCCAGAACTTGCGGATGTTGTCTTGTACTCTCGCCACTGTTGGATAGTTTACATAGGTTACACACCACACAACTTCGCGGAACAATCTGCTCGTAGAGTGAGAAAACATTAGTAACAGTCAAAAAATGTCACAGTCATGTCAAAAATAGTTTATAGTAATCACAATAATGAGAGACACACTGCTGAGGGACTCAGATTAATACTACTTTCATCGCTAGATAGCTGCCACTATTTTAAACTTGTAAAGTTATCAATTTGTTGTACAAAAATGAATTTGTTATACAGAAATCAATTTGATATAATTAATTTATAGTTTTTACTTGGCAATAAATAGCTGTGTAACATTAGATCTTATGCCAAAACCGGAGAATAAGCCCCCAAAAAGCCTGTCATCGTCTTGCTCATGTCTAGGTATCTGAGCTCGGGTTCACACAGGCAACAATAACTCCGTTCAATATATATCGAACATTTATTGTATTTCAATATACAGTGCGTTGGCGCAGTGGGTTAACAATCCCGCGCTGATTACATATCACAGATAGTGAACATCATCACACATAGTTATCATAAACATTCTAGCAAACTATCTAGCCTATGTCTATATATATCTATTGATATCTATTGAGTCCCTCTAAGGCAGGCCCTGTTGTCTCTCTGAAGTCCGTCTGTCCTCTGCCGGTCCACACGTGTCCCAATCCGACACGGGTGGTAACTCTGTCCGAGTTCCTCGTGGACCCCGCAATAGGCGGGCCACATCAGTGTCCACGGGACCATGGACTCAATGACCAGTCCTTCGAGAAGGCTCTAGATTACTCTGGCCTTTGAGTGACTCACTTCTATCCCTTGGGCGGGAGTTGCAGCACTTTAATTAATATCTATAAATGTGAGGCGGTGACAAACGGTGAGATAATCATAGGTGGGATTGTATCATAAACTTCAAGGTACATTGTTATTGGTCATTAGAAAATAAAAATTATGTAATCACCCACAACAGCTGCACCATATTTATATTGACCGCAATTAAATAAACCAGCAGCATATAGTAGAAGGAGAAGTCTAGTAATTGGCACGTGGAACGTACACACCTTTTATCAAGCAGGGAAATTTGATAACCTTATCGAAGAAGTAAACAACATGAATTTAGATATCTTAGTCGTATCTGAAACGAGATGGACAGATATAAGTTATATAAGGATTAACTCAGGAGGAGATCATCACGAGAGAGGAGTGGGAATTTTAGTAAAACGAGATTTAGAGAAAAATATTAGTGGATTCTGGACTCATAAAGATAGGATGATACTTCACAAAATTAAGGCAAGACCGTTCAACATAGTAAGTCTTCAGACATTTGCTCCAACAACTGATTATAGTGATGAACAGCTAGAAGAATACTATGAAGACCTACAACAAACACTGAAAGTTGTAAAATCATCAAAGGTCCTAATTGTCATGGGAGAAATGAACGCGAAAGTTGGAAAAAATAAATATAAGCAGATAGTAGGGCAATATGGTATGGGAAACAGAAACGACAGAGGAGACCGGCTGATATAGTTCTGTGAAGTAAACAATTTTATTATTTGCAACACATTTTTCCAACATAAACCTAGGAAACTGTGTACGTGGAAAAGCCCTGGAGATAGAACAAGAAACCAAATTTCTACATTATGATTAGAAATAGATTTAAAAACAATGTTAAAAATGCAAAACAAACCCTGATGCTGATATAAACTCTGACCATTCTCCTGTAGTCTTAAAATTACAAATAAAACTTAAAAACCCAAGAATAAGGATACCCAAGACAAAACAAGTAGATATATCGACATTGAAACAACCAGAAATAAGTCAACTATACCTGGTTGAAGTAAAAAGTAGATATGATGGGCTAATCGTTGAATGTATGGAACAATATTTACGTGAAAATCCCGAGGATAAAATTAATACAAAATGGGAAAGTGTAAAAACCAGTATTCAGATTACAAATACCACCTTGCCAGTGAAGATAAATAAGAAAAATAAACAATTAAGGATACCCTATGAAATCTTGAGTAAAATGTCTCAAAGAAAAAAAAAAAGCAAAGAACACTCCAGAGTATATATTAATAGATAGAAAAATACGTCACATTTGCAGAGTTGCCATAGAAGAGTGGTTGCAGAAACAATGCAAAGACATAGAGGATCTGGAATAAATCACAACATCGAAAGAATTGCATTAACATATAAAAAAGATTTACAAGGAAGAAAAATATTAGATGGAAAAAATGGAGAAACTATAAATAATAACACTGACATAATAAAAAAGATGGCAGATGGACAGACTACACATAAGATTTATTCTGGGACAACAGGGTCAATAGACCAACATTGTATAATACTCAAGATGCACCAAAAATATTAAAGGCCGAAGTAGAAAAGGCTATTAAAAAAGATGAAAGAAGGAAAGGCTGTAGGTCGTGACAAGATAACAACGAGAGATTATAAACTCCTTATCCAGCTTTGGCATTGAAACTATCACAGAATTAGGTAATCTTATATAAAATACTGGGTACATCCCCAAGGATGTGATAACATCCATTTTCATCACACTACCGAAGAAGCCAAAAGCTGTCGATTGTGAGGATTACAGATTTATTAGCTTAATGAGACTCATAACTAAGATATTACTCAAGGTAATACAAGAAAGAATTCAACATAAAATAGATGAGGGAGTAGCTGAAGAACAATGTTAGTTCAGCAAAATCAGCAGCACCAGAGAAGCAATTATCTGTTTGAGGACGTTAATTGAAAAATATATAGAAGTTCAATATATATATATATATATATATATATATATATATATATATATATATATATATATATATATATATATATATATATATATATATATATATATATATATATATATATATATATATATGTTTTATAGACTACAAGCAAGCTTTTGGTAGAGTACAACATGAACGAACTAATTACGTGGCTTAAAGATATGTGGCTTAGATATTAACATCCAAAAAACAAAAACTATGATAATTAGCGGTGAAAAAGAAAGGTTATCAATGAACATCACAGTAAACGTGCAGATACTAGAACAAGTAACATGTTTCTCCTATGTGGACATATATTAACAGATAATGGCAGATGTGAAATAGAAATCCAAAAAAAAGGGGGGGGGGGGAAAAAAAAAAAAAAGAAAGAATAGGAATGGCCAAAATTGCTTTAAACGGCATGAAATCAGTACTAACATCTAGAGCACTAGTTTCCAAGCTTTTAAAGCAGAGGGCCATATGTACTATTTTCGGTAGTTAAGCGAACCACAACGTTATAAAATTATAAAAATCATGCAATATCATTTTGACCTTTCTTAACTTAAATTTTAAATCAGTTTCGAAAATAACTATTAATGTCATTGCGGAAAATGACCTACTCGAGGTCTCACGTGCCACATTCTGACAGGTGGCGGGGCCACAAGTGGCCCGCGGGCCGTGGTTTGGGAACCACTGATCTAGAGGGATTAATAACGCATTAAAAATGAGAATTGTCCAATGCTACGTATATTCAACGCTACTGTATGGCGCGGAAGCCTGGACATTGAACAAACAACTAGAAAGTCGCATAGAAGCCCTGGCGATTGTGGATATCAGTCATCAATCAACCATGTGCCATGCCGGAAAGCGTGGGCGGTCCATGACTCGCCATTTCACATCAATCACCAGAGTCGTGGATCAGTTCAGTGTTTCTGTCTCGTCCTTGCCATGTGGCCAAAGCCATCCAGATATTTCCTCTTGGTCTTCCTCATGGTCTGTTCCTTTCGAGCCTGCCAGTTGTCACTAAGTTCTCCAGTCCATTTCTTCTCATAACATGTTCAAAAAATGTTGACTGTCTACGTCTAATTTCTCTAAGTCAATCTACGATGTTCATTTGTCTCCTGGAGTACTTGGTCATTGGTTTTTCTATCTGTCCATGGTATTATTTGCATTTTCCTCAGAAACCACATTTCTGCAGCCCGCAGATGTTTTTCAGCTTGACTGCTCATTGTCCAAGTTTCACATCCATAACAAAAGAACAGGCTCTATGTAGTTTAGTTTAGTTTAGTCGATGGATCAACATCACGGCACACGGGTGTAACCCATAAGTGCTCCGTTCTTTCCTAATTCAAGCCTGAATCTGGTGAAACTCAGCTCAGTGCACGAACTCCGTAGCACTGGCGAGAATCCTGAAATACATTGGGTAGAATTTTAACTCAAATTTGCCCGGGCAGGGCCGTTAGGCTACTCTTTTTCGATTTCCAACTGCCAAGGGATTTTTACGTGCGCAACAATACACACGGGCGTCCGATCTCACTAACCAGAGACCAGGGGAATTTATTACTAGAGGTCCACGTGAAAAAACATCCCGGCCCTCACCGGGTCTTGAACCCGGGACCTCCAGCACTCGAGGCGGACACCATATGTCGAGGCCACGCAGCCCCCTTGGCTCTATGTATCACCAGAACTACTGCTTCCAAGACTTGTCATAGCAATGGCACGTCAGTTCGTATGGGATGTGATAATCTACTCATGCTTCCATATGTCGCCGGCTCTGTGGCGAATGGACGCAATTCGTTCCAGTTTTGGTTTGATTACTTTTCATAGTTAAAAGTTAGTTTTCATGCCCCTTACAGAGGATTGCAATTAACCCCGACATTTAATGGACGTTTGTGATTTACTAGGAAATATTAGTTCACTAGTTTGTCATTCTTTCTGAACGGCCGACGTCTCATACCATCGGACTACATTGCGAAAGCTGCTGATTCCTAACCGCCTGCAGCTGATTTCGAAAACTTCGAATTCATGACTTTTGAAACAATACATCCAACTATCTTCGAAGCCTAGTCACCGGTTCAGAGTTTAGTGTTTCTTGATATTTTTGTGTCTGCTTTTTGTTGTGTACGTTTTGTTGTTTTGCTTTTATTGTTGTGCTTTGGTCGGTGCACGTTTGTTGTGCTTTCGTTAATAAGACTTCGGTCTAAATGTTCATCTGTATCTGTATGTGCTGTCCTTTTGTCGAGCGTTTCTAATCATACTTTGTATATTTATTATGACTTCAATGTCAGCAGTCTACCCTTGTTTTCGATACTTCTAAAGAAGCAATTTACAGGAGGAAGACGATCCTTGTGAGGACTAAACATAATCAAATCCAGTCCTTGTAAGGACTAAATATAACCAAAATCAGTCCTTGTGAGGACAAAATACAATCAAAAACAATCCTTGTGAGGGGTAAATGAGTTAAAAACCAGTATTTTTAGAGAAAGCAATGAACAACTGAGAGGCTGCTTAATCTGGAAAATCATCCTATGGCTCGGGTCCTCATCAGGACCAACTCAACAAAATAAAGAAAATACATTCAGTGTGAGCTCCATAAAACCCAACCGAAACCCGAAGAGTACACAATAAACGATATAACCAGTCCGTTTAGAACTAAATGGAATGAGAGTAATGAAAGGAAAGATAATAAAAACCCACACAACAAAAACGGTACTCAGGTTATAGCCGACGCTGTAGAAGCAAGTTTAACGAGGTCGAGTTTTCTTTTCCTCCTAATATTGAATCGAACCGAAGAGGGACACAACTATATTTGATCATTTGAACAATGATGCTTATCCTCGTTTCAAATTGTCAGTGCAATATTATGACATAACTATACTTTGCGAATAGACACAAGAATTGAAATAGTGTCTATATCTCATGTCCGGGATATGTTTGTTCGCGTGGCAATACCTTAATGACACCCAGAACCATCAACAGCTCTGTCCAACTTTTAATAATAAAAAAAAAAAAAAGAATAAACACAATTCATTCACCAAAGGTATACATGAAGAAGACTATACACTTACCAAACAGAGTCGCGTTGACAGGATCCTTGAAGCCTTGCTTGACAAAACAAATTATATTGACTATGTGACTACTCCGAAAACATCAATAACTGACATACACCGGTAAATATAACCCACTGAAAGATGACGATGGGGCCATCACTGACGTAGATGGCAGATGCCTCCAATGTAAGAGAGAGGTCGGTCGAAATTGAGGCAGATGTACTGTTTGTTTCCATTTGTGCTTGTGACATCATTACCAGTATAGCAGTCTACAGTCACTATAGCTACAGACAAGTACGTAATAGTGTTAATACCATGTACATAGCAATAAGTATTTGTTACATGTAGTGTGAAAAACTTGAGATGTGGTCAACATCGAAAACTTAGTATAATGAGTCGCATCACGACGTTTTGCTAAGAAATAGCATGCAAAGTGTTAATAAGAAAAATACAACAATAGGAGAAGAAAAACGTCGGTAAATACTTTCTTATTATCACAATGACCGTATAACATATAACAAGGGAACATATGAAGATTTCAGTCACATAAGCTTAGATAAGTTATTTACATGTCCTTTACCGTGTAAGTAGTTTTAGTAGTAGTAGGTAGTTGTAGTAGTAGGTTGTATGTAGTAGTAGTAGTTATAGTAGTAGTAGTAGTAGTTATAGTAGTAGTAGTAGTTATAGTAGTAGTAGTAGTAGTAGTAGTAGTAGTAGTAGTAGTAGTAGTAGTAGTAGTAGTAGTAGTAGTAGTAGTAGTAGTAGTAGTAATTGTAGTAGTAGTAGTAGTTGTAGTTTGTTGTTTGTTGTTGCAGTAGTATGGCTCCAAACTTTCAACCCCATTGGATAAATTTAATGGCCATTATCATTCTTGATTGACAGACGCCACTAAGTTGTAGTAGTAGTAGTAGTAGTAGTAATAGTAGTGGTAGTAGTAGTAGTAGTAGTAGTAGTAGTAGTAGTAGTAGTAGTAGTAGTAGTAGTATTAGTAGCAGTAATAGTTGTTGTTGTTGTGTAAGTAGTGTTAGTAGTAGTAGGTAGTTGTAGTAGTAGGTTGTAGGTAGTAGTAGTAGTAGTAGTAGTAGTAGTAGTAGTAGTAGTAGTAGTAGTAGTAGTAGTAGTAGTAGTAGTAGTAGTAGTAGTAGTAGTAGTAGTAGTAGATGTTGTTGTCAGCATAAGGTCATCATACATTGGATACCATCTCACTGTGGAGTACCCGGAAACGACAGAGCTGATCAATTGGCTATTAAAGGAGCCAAAGAAGAACAGCCTGATGTGCCAGTTAATACCACCAAAAGAAAAGAATGATCAAATCAGTCAGAAAGCCACCAAAACCTGCTAAAGATGACTACAACATTATGGACAGACCAGAACAAGTCATTATTCTGCGCCTCAGAACAGGGCACAATAGATTACGCAACCACATGTATACACAATTCAAGATTGGTGAAACAGCCATGTGCACATGTGGATTGGCGTCGCAGACAGCAGAGCACATACTCCAAGACTGCCCAAAATATAACATATCTAGGCGAACCTTCTGGCCTTGAGAGACGACAGTGGAAGATAAACTCTATGGACCACTGTGTGAACTGAAAAAAAAAAAAAAACAGTTAAATTCATACAAGAGGCAACATTGCAGATATAGACATATTTCAAGCGAACGAAAGAAGCAGAAGAAGTTGTTGTTGTTGTTGTCTCAGTAGTAGTAGTAGGGCTCATTTTGTGTTATAAGTAATTCTCTGGGTTTTTAAGAACCATAGCCCACCGGACAAACCCGCAAGTGCGGTCTCACGCACATAAAGAAAGACTAGACAGATAGCGAACTCTTGTGCATTCAGGAAGATTGCTGAAAGATGCCAAAATAAATAGGTGGTCAATAGTGTCCACCTGAACGGACATTGACTTAGAAAGAATTAATTCGTCCTTCATGAAGAAATAGTCCATGTTGTAAGCGGGACCACTCCCGGAGAAGTCCACCACTTCCCCTGCTGGCACCGTGGCCACCATTATTCAGGGGGTAAAAGCCATCGCGGGCAACACGGCTCCATGGCACCGTGCCTCCCTCTTCAGAGAGTAAAAGCCTCGAGGGCACCTCGGTCCCATGGCACTATGGCCTCCATTTTCAGGAGGTAAATAGTCCCGTGGCACCGTGGCCTCGTTCAGGAGGATAGCCATCGCGGGCAACACGGCACCGTTGGTACCGTGGTTTCCCTCCCCAGGACAGAAGTCCCGCTAGCACAATGCGCTATTTCTTCATGAAGGATCGTCCCTTCTCTGTAAGTGAGTGTCCGTTGAGATGGACACGTTTCTACCACTGATTGATTGGCATCTCTCACCAGGCTAATAGATTATCGCGCGGACCTGAGAGTGAACTGTCCAATTAGAACATCCTGCAGGGCCGCGTTAAAAGCGGGCTTCCGGAAATGATGAATTTAACTGTTTTTTTTTTCTTTTCAGTTCACACAGTGGTCCATAGAGTTTATCTTCCACTGTCGTCTCTCTAGGCCAGAAGGTTTGCCTGTATATGTCATATTTTGGGCAGTCTTGGAGTATGTGCTCTGCTTTCTGCGAAGCCAATCCACATGTGCACATGGCTGTTTCACCAATCTTGAATTGTGTATACATGTGGTTGCGTAATCTATTGTGCCCTGTTCTGAGGCGCAGAATAATGACTTGTTCTGGTCTGTCCATAATGTGGTAGTCATCTTGAGCAGGTTTTGGTGGCTTTCTGACTGATTTGATCATTCTTTTCTTTTGGTGGTATTAACTGGCACATCAGGCTGTTCTTCTTTGGCTCCTTTAATAGCCAATTGATCAGCTCTGTCGTTTCCGGGTACTCCACAGTGAGATGGTATCCAATGTATGATGACCTTATGCTGACAACAACAACATCTACTACTACTACTACTACTACTACTACTACTACTACTACTACTACTACTACTACTACTACTACTACTACTACTACTACTACTACTACTACTACTACTACTACTACTACTACTACTACTACTACTACTACTACTACTACTACCTACAACCTACTACTACAACTACCTACTACTACTAACACTACTTACACAACAACAACAACAACTATTACTACTACTACTACTACTACTACTACTACTACTACTACTACTACTACTACTACTACTACCACTACTACTACTACTACTACTACTACTACTACTACTACTACTACTACTACTACTACTACTACTACTACTACTACTACTATAACTACTACTACTACTATAACTACTACTACTACTACTACTACTACTACTACTACTACTACTACTACTACTACTATAACTACTACTACTACATACAACCTACTACTACAACTACCTACTACTACTAAAACTACTTACACGGTAAAGGACATGTAAATAACTTATCTAAGCTTATGTGACTGAAATCTTCATATGTTCCGTTGTTATATGTTATACGGTCATTGTGATAATAAGAAAGTATTTACCGACGTTTTTCTTCTCCTATTGTTGTATTTTCTTATTAACACTTTGCATGCTATTTCTTAGCAAAAACGTCGTGATGCGACTCATTATACTAAGTTTTCGATGTTGACCACATCTCAAGTTTTCACACTACATGTAACAAATACTTATTGCTATGTACATGGTATTAACACTATTACGTACTTGTCTGTAGCTATAGTGACTGTAGACTGCTATACTGGTAATGATGTCACAAGCACAAATGGAAACAAACAGTACATCTGCCTCAATTTCGACCGACCTCTCTCTTACATTGGAGGCATCTGCCATCTACGTCAGTGATGGCCAAATCGTCATCTTTCAGTGGGTTATATTTACCGGTGTATGTCAGGTTATTGATGTTTTCGGAGTAGTCACATAGTCAATATAATTTGTTTTGTCAAGCAAGGCTTCAAGGATCCTGTCAACGCGACTCTGTTTGGTAAGTGTATAGTCTTCTTCATGTATACCTTTGGTGAATGAATTGTGTTTATTCTTTTTTTTTTTTATTATTAAAAGTTGGACAGAGCTGTTGATGGTTCTGGGTGTCATTAAGGTATTGCCACGCGAACAAACATATCCCGGACATGAGATATAGACACTATTTCAATTCTTGTGTCCTATTCGCAAAGTATAGTTATGTCATAATATTGCACTGACAATTTGAAACGAGGATAAGCATCATTGTTCAAATGATCAAATATAGTTGTGTCCCTCTTCGGTTTGATTCAATATTTAGGAGGAAAAGAAAACTCGACCTCGTTAAACTTGCTTCTACAGCGTCGGCTATAACTGAGTACCGTTTTTGTTGTGTGGGTTTTTATTATCTTTCCTTTCATTACTCTCATTCCATTTAGTTCTAAACGGACTGGTTATATTGTTTATTGTGTACTCTTCGGGTTCAGTTGGGTTTTATGGAGCTCACACTGAATGGTATTTTCTTTATTTTGTTGAGTTGGTCCTGATGAGGACCGAGCCATAGGATGATTTTCCAGATTAAGCAGCCTCTCAGTTGTTCATTGCTTTCTCTAAAAATACTGGTTTTTAACTCATTTACCCCTCACAAGGATTGTTTTTGATTGTATTTTGTCCTCACAAGGACTGATTTTGGTTATATTTAGTCCTTACAAGGACTGGATTTGATTATGTTTAGTCCTCACAAGGATCGTCTTCCTCCTGTAAATTGCTTCTTTAGAAGTATCGAAAACAAGGGTAGACTGCTGACATTGAAGTCAGAATAAATATACAAAGTATGATTAGAACGCTCGACAAAAGGACAGCACATACAGATACAGATGAACATTTAGACCGAAGTCTTAATTAACGAAAGCACAACAAACGTGCACCGACCAAAGCACAACAATAAAAGCAAAACAACAAAACGTACAACAACAAAAAGCAGACACAAAAATATCAAGAACACTAAACTCTGAACCGGTGACTAGGCTTCGAAGATAGTTGGATGTATTGTTTCAAAAGTCATGAATTCGAAGTTTCGAAATCAGCTGCAGGCGGTTAGGAATCAGCAGCTTTGCAATGTAGTCGATGGTATGAGACGTCGGCCGTTCAGAAAGAATGACAAACTAGTGAACTAATATTTCCTAGTAAATCACAAACGTCCATTAAATGTCGGGGTTAATTGCAATCCTCTGTAAGGGGCATGAAACTAACTTTTAACTATGAAAAGTAATCAAAACCAAAACTGGAACGAATTGCGTCCATTCGCCACAGAGCCGGCGACATATGGAGCATGAGTAGATTATCACATCCCATACGACTGACGTGCCCATTGCTATGACAAGTCTTGGAAGCAGTAGTTCTGGTGATACATAGAGCCAAGGGGGCTGCGTGGCCTCGACATATGGTGTCCGCCTCGAGTGCTGGAGGTCCCGGGTTCAAGACCCGGTGAGGGCCGGGATTTTTTTCACGTGGACCTCTAGTAATAAATTCCCCTGGTCTCTGGTTAGTGAGATCGGACGCCCGTGTGTATTGTTGCGCACGTAAAAAATCCCTTGGCAGTTGGAAATCGAAAAAGAGTAGCCTAACGGCCCTGCCCGGGCAAAATTTGAGTTAAAAATCTACCCAATGTATTTCAGGATCCTCGCCAGTGCTACGGAGTTCGTGCACTGAGCTGAGTTTCACCAGATTCAGGCTTGAATTAGGAAAAGAACGGAGCACTTATGGGTTACACCCGTGTGCCGTGATGTTGATCCATCGACTAAACTAAACTAAACTACATAGAGCCTGTTCTTTTGTATGGATGTGAAACTTGGACAATGAGCAGTCAAGCTGAAAAACATCTGCTGGCTGCAGAAATGTGGTTTCTGAGGAAAATGCAAATAATACCATGGACAGATAGAAAAACCAATGACCAAGTACTCCAGGAGACAAATGAACATCGTAGATTGATTAGAGAAATTAGACGTAGACAGTCAACATTTTTTGAACATGTTATGAGAAGAAATGGACTGGAGAACTTAGTGACAACTGGCAGGCTCGAAAGGAACAGACCATGAGGAAGACCAAGAGGAAAATATCTGGATGGCTTGGCCACATGGCAAGGACGAGACAGAAACACTGAACTGATCCACGACTCTGGTGATTGAGTGAAATGGCGAGTCATGACCGCCCACGCTTTCCGGCATGGCACATGGTTGATTGATTGACTGATATCCACATCGCCAGGGCTTCTATGCGACTTTCTAGTTGTTTGTTCAATGTCCAGGCTTCCGCGCCATACAGTAGCGTTGAATATACGTAGCATTTGACAATTCTCATTTTTAATGCGTTATTAATCCCTCTAGATCAGTGGTTCCCAACCCACGGCCCGCGGGCCACTTGTGGCCCGCCACCTGTCAGAATGTGGCACGTGAGACCTCGAGTAGGTCATTTTCCGCAATGACATTAATAGTTATTTTCGAAACTGATTTAAAATTTAAGTTAAGAAAGGTCAAAATGATATTGCATGATTTTTATAATTTTATAACGTTGTGGTTCGCTTAACTACCGAAAATAGTACATATGGCCCTCTGCTTTAAAAGCTTGGAAACTAGTGCTCTAGATGTTAGTACTGATTTCATGCCGTTTAAAGCATTTTTGGCCATTCCTATTCTTTTTTTCTTTTTTTTTCTTTTTTTTGGATTTCTATTTCACTTCTGCCATCATCTGTTAATATATGTCCACATAGGAGAAACATGTTACTTGTTCTAGTATCTGCACGTTTACTGTGATGTTCATTGATAACCTTTCCTTTTCACCGCTAATTATCATAGTTTTTGTTTTTTGGATGTTAATATCTAAGCCACATATCTTTAAGCCACGTAACTAGTCGTTCATGTTGTACTCTACCAAAAGCTTGCTTGTAGTCTATAAAATATATATATGTATATATATATATATATATATATATATATATATATATATATATATATATATATATATATATATATATATATATATATATATATATATATATATATATATATTGAACTTCTATATATTTTTCAATTAACGTCCTCAAACAGATAATTGCTTCTCTGGTGCTGCTGATTTTGCTGAACTAACATTGTTCTTCAGCTACTCCCTCATCTATTTTATGTTGAATTCTTTCTTGTATGACCTTGAGTAATATCTTAGTTATGAGTCTCATTAAGCTAATAAATCTGTAATCCTCACAATCGACAGCTTTTGGCTTCTTCGGTAGTGTGATGAAAATGGATGTTATCACATCCTTGGGGATGTACCCAGTATTTTATATAAGATTACCTAATTCTGTGATAGTTTCAATGCCAAAGCTGGATAAGGAGTTTATAATCTCTGTTGTTATCTTGTCACGACCTACAGCCTTTCCTTCTTTCATCTTTTTAATAGCCTTTTCTACTTCGGCCTTTAATATTTTTGGTGCATCTTGAGTATTATACAATGTTGGTCTATTGACCCTGTTGTCCCAGAATAAATCTTATGTGTAGTCTGTCCATCTGCCATCTTTTTTATTATGTCAGTGTTATTATTTATAGTTTCTCCATTTTTTCCATCTAATATTTTTCTTCCTTGTAAATCTTTTTTATATGTTAATGCAATTCTTTCGAGTTGTGATTTATTTCCAGATCCTCTATTTTTTTGCATTGTTTCTGCAACCACTCTTCTATGGCAACTCTGCAAATGTGACGTATTTTTCTATCTATTAATATATACTCTGGAGTGTTCTTTGCTTTTTTTTTTCTTTGAGACATTTTACTCAAGATTTCATAGGATATCCTTAATTGTTTATTTTTCTTATTTATCTTCACTGGCAAGGTGGTATTTGTAATCTGAATACTGGTTTTTACACTTTCCCATTTTGTATTAATTTTATCCTCGGGATTTTCACGTAAATATTGTTCCATACATTCAACGATTAGCCCATCATATCTACTTTTTACTTCAACCAGGTATAGTTGACTTATTTCTGGTTGTTTCAATGTCGATATATCTACTTGTTTTGTCTTGGGTATCCTTATTCTTGGGTTTTTAAGTTTTATTTGTAATTTTAAGACTACAGGAGAATGGTCAGAGTTGATATCAGCATCAGGGTTTGTTTTGCATTTTTAACATTGTTTTTAAATCTATTTCTAATCATAATGTAGAAATTTGGTTTCTTGTTCTATCTCCAGGGCTTTTCCACGTACACAGTTTCCTATGTTTATGTTGGAAAAATGTGTTGCAAATAATAAAATTGTTTACTTCACAGAACTGTATCAGCCGGTCTCCTCTGTTGTTTCTGTTTCCCATACCATATTGCCCTACTATCTGCTTATATTTATTTTTTCCAACTTTCGCGTTTATATCTCCCATGACAATTAGGACCTTTGATGATTTTACAACTTTCAGTGTTTGTTGTAGGTCTTTATAGTATTCTTCTAGCTGTTCATCACTATAATCAGTTGCTGGAGCAAATGTCTGAAGACTTACTATGTTGAACGGTCTTGCCTTAATTTTGTGAAGTATCATCCTATCTTTATGAGTCCAGAATCCACTAATATTTTTCTCTAAATCTCGTTTTACTAAAATTCCCACTCCTCTCTCGTGATGATCTCCTCCTGAGTTAATCCTTATATAACTTATATCTGTCCATCTCGTTTCAGATACGACTAAGATATCTAAATTCATGTTGTTTACTTCTTCGATAAGGTTATCAAAATTCCCTGCTTGATAAAAGGTGTGTACGTTCCACGTGCCAATTACTAGACTTCTCCTTCTACTATATGCTGCTGGTTTATTTAATTGCGGTCAATATAAATATGGTGCAGCTGTTGTGGGTGATTGCATAATTTTTATTTTCTAATGACCAATAACAATGTACCTTGAAGTTTATGATACAATCCCACCTATGATTATCTCACCGTTGCGTATAAATATCTTATCTCTAAAATAATTTTGCCAGTAGTTAGTGCATTTGTCCTCATCAAAAGTATCGTAGTTAGACATGCCAAGGACATGTGTGAAAAGCACTAAAATTTTCGGTTTTAAATGTGGTGATCTGACATTTCTATCACAACAACGAAATATAACTACAGTTATTAAGAAGGCGCACAGTGTTAATTTCGCACCTTTTTTTAAAAAAATAGAGAGAAAAAAAGTTACCTGCTTATCATTTACATGAGGTTGCATGCAACCCTGGCATATTTTGAATGTTGGTGATTTCTTGGAAAGTTTATGTTTAGTAGTTTGTCATTGTTTTCTGAACGACCCATGGCGGTACCGAATGTCAAAGGTCAAACCAATTTGCGCTGTAAATGTTCGTCCCCAATGGATGGATGTGAACAGACTGTCATCTCCACCATCACGCGCCATCTGACGTCTCACACGCTCAGTGTGTGACCTATCTACAATTATGTTCCCCTTTGTCTTTATTCCATTTCTGATCTTTGCTCCACCCTCCCCCCTCCCCCGCCCAAATACAACACATTCAACGGCGACAAGCTCCCAAGGTGCAATATCAATGCCTATATCAATCATGTCCCGCTTACACACATCTTTGTATCGTAGTAGAGGCCGACCCTGTGATCTCTTACCCATCTGTAATTCAACCCAAAAAGAAAAAGATATCAGTCTACGAAGACTGAGCATGGAACAAACCGTCACACAACCTGATCTTTATAATACTTCAGTATTTGTGATTTTGTCTTACCACATAATACCAAGTATTCTTCGCAGACACCACTTATGAAAGCCGTGTAAACGTTTCTCTTGGTGTGAGTAAGTTGATCAGGCTTCACTGCCATAAAGAAGAGTACTAAGGACACAGGCTTGATAGACAAGGACTTTTGTTTTGGCAGTAAGCTTCCTGTACTCCCACACTATATATGTAAATAGTGTTGTTGCTGCCTCACCAATCCTGATACTGATTTCCTGATCTAGGGATAATTTACCTTTTACCTCTGATCATACGGGGGAGCAAAGAATAGTAACACTGTTGCCTACCATGCACGTCGTAAGACGCGACTAAGGAGGCTATAGGTTCCGTCGCCCTGCTACTGAGTGAGTGCGTGGCGCGACACTGTGAGCTAGTGAATTTCGCGTGGAATGCTTTTGCATCTGTCCGCGGTTGTTTTTCAGCGTGAACTGCATGTCAGGAACGATGACGGCCGGCTGTTGCTGGATTGACTGGTTTGACTTTTCGGTTCACGAGTGCATTTTTCAGGAGACTCCTGGGAGTCGTCGCTGTAGCTACGGAGTTCGTGCTTTGTGCTGCGCTTTCGGTGGGTCGCCCTGCAGAAAGAGACCGAGCCATATGGGATAAAACCTCGGTCAATGAAGTCTTTCTGGTGACTGCCGTTTTCATCGACGATGAACTGTATTTTTCAAAGAGGACTTTTGTGTTGGCATTCTGGCGGCGGCATTATGCACAGTGTACCTGTGCGGGCTGTTGGCTTGCCGACACTCCTGTCTATTCCATTGTTCACATGGGCAGTGAGGAGCATTTTGTGATATTCACTGGCACAGGAACGGAGCAATATGGGGATGACCCGTTGCCGTGAAGTTGGAACCGCGACTAACTAACTAACTATCTATCGATATGTAAAATGGTCTACTATCTCCAGTTCGGCGTCGTTGATAAAAATTGATGGTACCCCAAGTGCACTTTGTGACATAATCTATGTCTTCTTTTTGTTAATTGTTAAACCAAATTTATAACAAGCATTGGAAAATGCAGATAGTTTTGTAATTCCTACTCAGAGTAGGTCGTAATTGCAGCGCCATCTGCAAAAAGCAACTCTCTGATCAGTAGTTTGGTATTGATTTTTACATGACCGGCACGCATACCACTGTCTGAAAACTAACACAAGTTTTCTTTGCCGAGTTTGGAGATGTCATCATCATCATCATCATCATCATCATCATCATCATCATCATCATCATCATCATCATCATCATCATCATCACCACCAACAAATTCAAAACCATTTTCTTCGCATCAAAACCACCATCATCCCCAGCTGCTGCTGCATCTGCTACTACTACTACTACTACTACTACTACTACTACTACTACTACTACTACTACTACTACTACTACTACTACTACTACTACTACTATTACTACTACTACTACTACTACTACTACTACTACTACTACTACTATTACTACTACTACTACTACTACTACTACTACTACTACCACTACTACTACTACTACACTAATGCTGAGATGGAGTGCAGTTGTGTGTAATACTCTCTCTTGTTTCAGATAAAGCGGACATAGTCTGTTTGGCTAAGAACGAAGGGAATTGCCGTCTCAAATACCATGTTGTGATGAATGTGAATGCGTTTTCGAAAAAGCGAAGTCCCACAATATCCTGTTAACAGATTCGTGAAACAAAGATATTTTCCAGGACTGACAGTGAAAAAGGATGCAAATATCAGATAACACAGATCAGCATGGCCGAATGTATAAGAACTCACATTCTTCGTGTTCTTAAACATCCGGTGTACTGATGCCGAGGTAAGGGGTTCATTCAATCCCTACACCGAATACTTGGCCTAAAATGTTAATTTCTAATCTTTGACTGGGGGACGTAAATTACAAGTACCTCTAAAGTCGGAGTCGGTTCGCCTGATGGCGAGGTATACAGACAACAAGGAAAGCTAATCCACACGCAAAATTGAGCCCATTGCTACTAGAAGTAGTGTGTATGGACTACGCTTGAGTTCAAAGCGAACGAGCCCACAAACTGTAACTCCTTCTTCGCATTGCCCATGCCGTGTGGCGTTGGTGATCATGTCTGTCCACAGCCTTTTATTTCGCGTACAGACAATCATTTATTATACCCATCTTTCTCCATGCCATAATGTCATCAGTGAAGAAAAAAAAACAAAAAAAAACAAGGCAATGTCAGTTGGAAATGAGTGTTTTGAATTAAGATCCGTCATCACACCACTCGAACATTCATCTACCCGCTCCCTCTCCAACTTCAACAAGCAGAAAAGAGTCCCAATACTAATTGTCCCAGTTGCAATCTGATTATGTATCCGGCTGATCTTTACTTGGAGATGCTAACATTCTTTTTAGTTACAAATACGACAATAAGACGACATGGCAATCCTAACAAATAGGTGTCATTTTGGAGCAGTCGCTATTGCCAGTTGGTATAATTGTTGCATAATGCTGTCGACTTGGCAATTCCCAATACCGCGTTCGAGACGCAGCTGCGGGCGATTTAGAATAGGTGGCCAGTTGTGAGTGCATTAAGGAAGGGATGACCAGTCGTGAGTGCATTAAGCAGTATATGACCAGTTATGAGTGCATTAAGGAAGGGATGACCAGTCGTGAGTGCATTAAGCAGTATATGACCAGTCGTGAGTGCATTAAGGAAGGGATGACCAGTCGTGAGTGCATTAAGCAGTATATGACCAGTCGTGAGTGCATTAAGGAAGGGATGACCAGTCGTGAGTGCATTAAGCAGTATATGACCAGTCGTGAGTGCATTAAGGAAGGGATGACCAGTCGTGAGTGCATTAAGGAAGGGATGACCAGTCGTGAGTGCATTAAGGAAGGGATGACCAGTCGGGAGTGCATTAAGGAAGGGATGACCAGTCGTGAGTGCATTAAGGAAGGGATGACCAGTCGTGAGTGCATTAAGCAGTATATGACCAGTCGTGAGTGCATTAAGGAATAGATGACCAGTCGTGAGTGAATTTAGGAACAAGTGACCATTCCTAAGTGCATTACGGAATAGATGACCAGTCGCAAGTGCACAAAGTAATAGATGACCAGTCGTGAGTGCATTAAGGAATAGATGACCAGTCGTGAGTGCATTAAGGAATAGATGACCCGTCGTGAGTGCATTATGAAATAGATGACCAGTCGTGAGTGCATTATGGAACAAGTGACCAGTCGTGAGTGTATTAAGGAATAGATGACAAGTCGTGAGTGCATTAAGGAATAGATTGACCAGTCGTGAGTGAATTATGGGGCAAGTGACCAGTCGTGAGTGCATTAAGGAATAGGTCATAGTTGCGGGCGATTTGGAAACAGACTGGCATTGATATTTAACTTTGGGAGCTTTCATATGCGGCGTCTGCGAAGAATACTTTGTATTACGTTGCAAGATATGATCACAAAACCGAAGTATTGGGAAGATCGGATTGTGTGACAGTTTGTTCCATGCTCACTCTTCGTAGACTCAGATGGATATGACACATCAGGTGGATGTACTACTGAAGAAAATCAAAGAACATTTTTTTTTGGGGGGGGGGGGGGTGAATTAGAGATGGGTAAAAGACCGCCGTGCGCTGGTTTTCATACAATCGCATAAATACCGGTGGTTCAGAAAGCAACGGCAAACGAATAAACGTAAACCTGCCAAGAAATCACAAACAGCCACCACATTTTGGGGGTGGCTGCGACGTCATGTAAACGATATGCAACTAACTTTAAGACTGTCGAATAACATGTGTATTCGTCATCAATGTGTGTGATGAAACAAACTGCTTAGTCTGACAGAAAACAATTTAAATCCAGTCCCATTATTTATTTGTAGAGCATATTTTATTATTTCTTTTTTGTTATTTATTTGTAGAGCATATATTATTATGTTTTTTTTTTTTAAAACAATTTATTTGTAGAGCAAACTTAATATATTATTATTATTATTATTATTATTATTATTATTATTATTATTATTATTATTATTATTATTATTATTATTTACAATCAAGTTCTCGTTGGTTGGTAGGAAAATTCCAGAAACTAAAAAAGCACATAATGACTCACCCCTGCAAAAATCTAGAATATCTGAAGATTAATGTACCGACATTCTCAGCGGGCTGCCTAGAACACACATGTGACACCCTCAGAGGTTGCGTCACTGGTTTCTGCGAAGAACAAGTTATGAATGGTTGTCGCTATCGGAGGTAATAACATCAATAACATAAAATATGAAGATGTGTTCTAAATGCAGAAATTGAGCAGGATCTTTAGCATTTAGTACATGTGGTTACTGTACACAGTGAGCGACTCACCATCATCATGGCGATGTGCGTGGGCGGTCATGTTTCGCTTATCTCACACGACGGCCATATTCGATGATCAGCTCTGTGGTTTTGTCTCCATTATGCCACGTAGGCAAGCCATCCATAATTTATCTCTCTGTCTCTAATTTCTCTAATCAGTTTACGGTTATCACTTGTTTCTTGTAGGACCTACTCATTGGTTTTTCTGTCTGTCTATGGTATTGTTTTCATTTCCCCCAGAAACCACATTTTCGCAGCCATTAGGTGTTTTTCGGCTTATCTGCTCATTGACCACATCCCACATCCATACAAAAGTACAGGTTCAATTTAGCATATCAACACTCTTTTTCTCGTTGCAATTAACATCTTTTTATCGGTCAGTATGTTTTCCATCTTGCAAAAGACTACCTTTGCCATAGCGATTCGTGTTCTAGTCTTTTCAGGGCACCTGCCATTAGATGTTATGACTGTTCCGAGATAATTGTGCAGATTCACGTGTTAAAGAATATTCCCATTTACCCATATATTACATTTATTATATACTAGCTGACCCGCCCGGCTTCGCCCAGTCCCTGGTGGGGAGCATCTCATTTAATTCATATAAGTAGTCATATAAGTTCTCGTTCCCGTTACCGACTGTCTGTCTGTCTGTCTGTCTGTCTGTCTGTCTGTCTGTCTGTCTGACCCGGCCCGGCATTGCCCAGCTCCTGGTGTGGAGCATCTCATTTAATTCATATAAGTAGTCATATAAGTTCCCGTTCCCGTTACCGACTATCTGTCTGTCTGTCTGTCTGTCTGTCTGTCTGTCTGTCTGTCTGTCTGTCTGTCTGTCTATCTGTCTGCCTGACCCTGTCCGGCTTCGCCCAGTCCCTGGTGGGGAGCATCTCATTTAATTCACATAAGTAGTCATATAAGTTCTCATTAAATTCATACAACAAAAAAAGTAACTTAAAAGAATGTCCTTCCAGACACCATCCATTATTTTTAATGAAAACGCTTGCTAATCACCTGCATGACTACAGTAACTTCTTAAGCAAATAAAGATGAGTTACAATGTTATGCATTGTGCATTATTTTTATGAAAACTTTAAAAATGCCTTACAGTTTGTATCATTATTTATTATAACTCATATGCCGGTACATAACTATGGACACAGAGTTTATAAATCTTTGAAAACGATGCCACAATATGACTATAAGTTATACAGAAAAGTTATGCCCCTTGAAATAACTTTTACGGAGTTAGGTCCCCTGAAATATATGAAATTATGATGAAAAATGAAAAATGAAATAATACTGAGTAAGCAGGCGATTTCACAATAAAAAACTATGACAGTTGACAGCTCTGGAATTAAAGGAAGGCGTGTAGAAAATTTCATCTCAATCGGATGGGCCGTTCGCGAGCGCACAAAGGACATACATAGATACATACATAGATACAGACAGACATACGCTCCTTATTTATATATAAGACTAGCTGACCCGGCCCGGCTTCGCCCAGTCCCTGGTGGGGAGCATCTCATTTAATTCATATAAGTAGTCATATAAGTTCCCGTTCCCGTTACCGACTATCTGTCTGTCTGTCTGTCTGTCTGTCTGTCTGTCTGTCTGTCTGTCTATCTGTCGGCCTGACCCTGTCCGGCTTCGCCCAGTCCCTGGTTGGGAGCATCTCATTTAATTCATATAAGTAGTCATATAAGTTCTCATTAAATTCATACAACAAAAAAAGTAACTTAAAAGAATGTCCTTCCACACACCATCCATTATTTTGAATGAAAACGCTTGCTAATCACCTGCATGACTACAGTAACTTCTTAAGCAAATAAAGATGAGTTACAATGTTATGCATTGTGCATTATTTTTATGAAAACTTTGAAAATGCCTTACAGTTTGTATCATTATTTATTATAACTCATATGCCGGTACATAACTATGGACACAGAGTTTATAAATCTTTGAAAACGATGCCACAATATGACTATAAGTTATACAGAAAAGTTATGCCCCTTGAAATAACTTTTACGGAGTTAGGTCCCCTGAAATATATGAAATTATGATGAAAAATGAAAAATGAAATAATACTGAGTAAGCAGGCGATTTCACACTAAAAAAATATGACAGTTGACAGCTCTGGACTGAAAGGAAGGCGTGTAGAAAATTTCATCTCAATCGGATGGGCCGTTCGCGAGCGCACAAAGGACATACATAGATACAGACAGACAGACAGACAGACATACGCTCCTTATTTATATATAAGATTACTATCTTCTTATAGACGACCTTAAATCTCGGTACCAGACCATACCACACCCTAATGTAAAGTTTTCCAACTTGTCTAATACTGATCAATGACTTATTTACGTAATAAGTCTGAGGCTGACACAATCCGCTTATACAGGTAATCTACTTATCCGTCTCCGCATTTGTTCCCGACCGATATATTAGTATGAAACAAATGAAAACACCCCTCACTATAACATTGTACTTTAGCGTTCCACTTTTTTTCCGTTGCAGTTTTATACAACCAACATTCCTAAATCACTAGCTTATTGATTACATCAGCTTTCCCAATTGAACTTTGGTTGCTCCATTGTTAGCCACAATGGCAATGTATTCAAATATGTTTAATAACGCTAGATTTGTACAGATTAGTGCCGTGTCTCGTACAATACAAGAAAGGAACGATTCATCTTCTGCCGCACTCTTGCTTTATCATTCGACTTGAATTATCTTCGGGACAAGATAAGAAATAAATAAATGACCAGCAGTTTCCGTAATTAAATTGTATAGGAGATTAATATTTATAAATGTTTATTTGTTCGCGGTTATATAACACAACAATTTCAAGGCTTAGAAAACATAGTTTTATAAGCGAGGTTGTATTTATTTATAAAAACGTTAACTAAAAAACTAAACAGCCTTTGTAAAAGATAATTATCTTTGCTTCATTAACTACCAGAAGTATTTTGACAAAGCTTCATCATCAATATCTGCGCTGTCAAGTGACGTATTACACATAAATATCAATTTACGTAAGCACGCAGGCGTCTGTGATAAAACCTCCGCCGCGGGGGAAGCACAACAATAGCGTTCTCGTCGTCATAATTAGTTCCCCTTCCAAGAATGTTTCGACCCTTTAACTACTTTGACATCCTCTGGGGTGGGCCCGCCCGGGTTCAAGACTCCGTGTGTCTTTCTCCTGCCGTACGTTCTAACATTGTTTCGCGACGTTCGTTCTTGTGTTGTCTTGCGTTGTTTCCGTGTTTGTCCCATAACTGCAAATAATTCCCACTCCCAAGCAACCCCTCCTACAGGCAGGAGAGCATCGTGCATCCGGTACTGCGTGCCCTCACACAAATCCTAGCACCTGTGGTAGAGGGAAGCCAGCTTCTTCCATGGCCATTGCCTCTGTCACCTCCATGCCGACGCTTCGCTATGCGCCTGCGTTCACCTTTGTTGCCATGTTCCTTTCTTGGTAGCCCGTTCATGGGTCATGAAGCTGCACTCTAGGAAGCCGGCTCTTTCTCTAAGTTCTTTGGCAGTGGACTGGGTTCCTTGACCTCTCCCCTGGTATCTGGTACGTAGTGCCTTCCTGAAAAGACGACTACCACCACCGAATGGAGGCTGGGCTTTTGTCGACATTTACCTGACTGTGGCGACTGATACCGCATAGCGTGTCTCCCACACCAGAGAGTCTTGTTCTCAGATGAACTGCCCTCGTTGAGAGGAATGGCTGCAGAGTCGACACGAGACAGTGCAAGATCAAGATCTTAGTTGAGAGACTGGCTGGTTTTAATATTAGTTGCCTTGCAGGTACAGACAGATTTCCTAACCATATTACTGCCGAGACTTGTTCCACTCCAGGTTCCGATTGTTCTATAGCCAGCACGACTGCTTCACCAATTTGTTCCTGTGCCCGCGTTCTTGCCTGTCCTTTGATACCCAACTGCTTGAGCACGTCATACACGGAGTAGGGGATTAGACATCTAGCGCCTGTCTCAACGGCGAATAGCCTGACAGTGAACCCTTCTTGTCTCAGACGTGCGACCATGTCATGGGCTTCTCCATCGTGTACGTGTGCTGCTCCTCAATTTCGGAATGGTATGGAACAGTCAGCTCAATCAGCCTTAGCTGCTGAGCCGACGAGGGGTGCAGTACAATATCAAGTCGCAATCGAAACTGTTGAATCACTACCGGATACGAACCAAGGCCCTTCAGGTTAACAGTCATCCGCGCCATTGATCATAGACGGTAAGTCAGCAGCGCAGTCTTCATTGTCTCTTCGCTGCTGCCCAGCTCTGACGAAGTAAGTTCGCATCGGCCGCGCCCTGGTCCCTCTGTTCGTCCTCATACTTGCTTCATCCACAATGACTGCCAGCTCAGAGAGCAGTGCCGTCATGTTAACCGGCCTAGGCAAAGGGCTACTTTGCATGCAAACAGCACGTGCTGCGCTATCTGGACTTTTTCTTTACAGAAGGGACAGGACGGGTCGGTGGCTTTACCCCACTTGACCACGTTGGCAGCTGATGGCAAGACATCGTAGAGGAATCGGAGGACGAAACTTAGGCGCAGTGGTGCCATGCGCCAGATCTCATTCCACGTCAGGGACTTCAATAATACCTCCTTCCATGACATTCACTGGCTCTGCTGCACCTGCTGGCCAACCATTTGCACTCTCTTGTCATTTTCTCCCTCGCGGATATCATGGACTATCATGTCTTTGCGTTCTCTAGTCGTCGCCATTGACTACATGTGTACTCTGTCATGGTGCCCGAACCACCTTCTATCCATCCGACTCATGACTTACTTCAGTGTAATTAATACATGGGCAGCTTCAAATGTGTTATCGACCTTCCATTTCCTTCATGTTTTGAGCGCAGGTTGTGAAATGTTGACTGTATCATCTGAAGACTGGTGCAACATCATCGCAAGTCTGCATTTTTCGTCTGTGTATCCTTCCAAGATTTTCCGACTGTTTATCATTCCAAGACAGACTTGAACGGGAGAACGAGCTTTGACTTTTTGCAGTATTGCGCTACCTTCACCAAACCTGGTGAATGAATCACTGAATAACGAGCTTTACCAAAGCTCGACTACAAAAAGCACCAAACCTGGTGGTGCTCCAAGCCATTTCTGTAGCCATTTGCGTATCCTCATCTCAATAGTCTCCACTGAGCTCGTGCCTACATCGCATATCAGAAAAGGCCATAAGAATTTCGGATTCAGCATGAATTGGAAATATCAGATATGGAATTTACCTATCAGTCTGCTTTTATCGATGGCACTCAGACCACTTATTATTATCTCATATATTTGTAGTACTGCTTTCTTTTCTGTCAATGTGGCATCGTACACACAGCGAGACTTTTCGATGGTTCCTCTATCACGAATTGCTTGACCGGCAACCCTGTACAATCTTTTCGCCACTCTGCCTTTCACGATCGACAGGCTTCTTGATTTCCTCGGTTTGAAGCTCTTCCTGCACTAGCGAATCAGTTCACCTAATCTGATGAGCATACTGCGGGCATTGCTCTCTTTCCGTGTCAGATTTATCGTGTCGTCCATGAAGGCCTTCAGTGGTGGAATGTTTCGTTCCTCACTGAGTCTCGGACCGTGTGTGTAGCCGGATGCCGCATTTCCCTGCATGATCATGACAAATAATATCGGCGAAATCGTTCATCCCATTGCAATACCCACATGAAAGTCGATACACCTAGTCATGAACGTCGTGGTCGAAAAGCGGTGAGAGAAGCGCGAGAAGTACTACATGAATATGTGTGTTATCTCCTCGGGCACGTCATAGGTCTTGAGGGCCTGCCCAAACAACTGGTGGGGCACTGACCCGTACGCATTGGCCAGGTCCAACCATATCAAGTGGTCTCCCTTCTTTATCTTTGCTCTCTGGATGGCTTCCCGGAACATGGTGCCGTGTTCTAAACATCCAGGGATTCCATGGATACCCCCTTTGTGAACCGTTGTATCGACATAATTATTCCTCATCAAGTACGTTGTAATTCGACTGACCATGATTGAGGAAAATATTTTCCCCTCGACGTTCAGGAAGGAGATCGGCCTGAACTGGGTAATGCTTGTTGAGTTTTGTTCTTTGTAAATATAGATTCCGTTGGCTTTCTTCCACTCCGCACTGACGTGCTTGTCTTCCACGCTGATCCGGTGGAATGTCTTAAGGACATTCGGATATCTCTTGCTTTCTTAACCACTACCACGACCTCGCTCCACAACGGAGGCTTGGCGTTGTAATCCACAGCTGGTTTCTCCGACTAAACGAGCCCCTCCATCTCTCCGAGTGGAACGTCCCGCTGAACATCTGTATACGTCTCCTCAAGGTGTTCTTTCAGCTCCGCTTTATTGATATTGAAGCGGCCAGATCGTGGCTCCTCGAATACATTCCTAACAATCTTGTATGGTTCCCAGGAAAAATTCTTTCGTACCTTCAGTGTTTTCTATCTGGTTCTGCAGAATCTTTCTACTAGATAGAGGACATTGTGCCTGGCTTTCAGATGTTCCCACACCTGGTGCAGGCAATCCTTCTCACTCTTAGTTGTGGAATTAAACCGTTTCCGAGCGGCTTTATTCTTCCCCATTGCCACCTCTAACAGCCTTTTCCGCCTGGTCTTCAGCGGATAGCTGCTTTCTTCCTTTCACTGCTACCAAATTGACGCAGGAAGTGGAGGTATACAATCTCTCCCAATCTTTGTACTTTCTCTTCTAGCTATATTTGTTTTAACTCATTCTCTAAAACCTGGGACAACGTCCCATTTTGTCGCGCCCATGCTGTCTTCTCGGTGGCCCGGGGTGGGGGTGGGGTGAGAGAACTTGATCTTCCCTTTGGGACTGTCGGAAGGGCTCTCAGGCTCTCCACAGTCAACTTGAATCTTGCCAGCTCTGTGAGGTTCTCACTGGATGAGACCGTCTAACGACTTATCCGTATCACGAGAGGGCTGCCTATTCTCCTGTGACGGATTCTCGCATTTCTTCAGCCCAGCGTGAATTCGCACCCCCCCCCCCCCCCTCTCTTGTTGTTGACGAATCTTGTACCACAGATGCACGGTCAGCGTGGTCATATGGCTGAATTCGTAGTCCGTTGGTCGTCTGGGTCATCAATGTGTGACCAATTACGGATCATTCATGCTCCCCCATCCTCTTCGGATAGAAGCTCAGTAGTTTGCCATTGCCGGTCTCCCTAGCCAAGGGTTTAGCGTCTTTCTTCGTAATCCCGTATACTCTCGTAAGTGACGTCATGTGCGCGAGAATTGGTAACAGTTTTTGCCGCGTCGTTAACTTACGGGGTATGTGAGCCGGTCGCTCAGAAAGGAATGGCAAACTATTGAGCGTAATCTTGCCTAGTACATCAACAGCAGCTGAAAAATTCTAGTGTTGACTGCAACGTCTTGTAAGGGATATGCTAAAAAAAAAAAATGTTTGCCATTGTTTTCTGAGCGACCGGCTCACATACCCCTTAAGTAACCAACGCAACACGATCCGCTGCCGAATCTCGCTCAGCTGTGTTCCTCACGTGGATATATGGGCTTACGGTGAAATTCGTTAAACACCTTCGTCAGGGAGACCGGCAAGGGAGAATGCAAGGGGCATTTATATGTATTGTTATTATTGCTAGCGACAAGGGCGTTATACAGCATTATAGCTTGTCATCTGTCGACTCCAACATTTTATCGTTAGTCTCATTTCCACCACTGCGCTGCGATAGTACCAGTCATTCAAGGGTGTCAGTCTTTCCAGATTCCCCATCCATCTCTCTGTATTGTCTGATGGACTGGCCATAATTCAGTGATAAAAACTCCTTCGCGGAGCAAGCACAGCAGGTGATATTTGATCGTCGGAAGCAGTCCCCCAGAACGTTTCGGCTGTTTTCCTTCTTGACAATATCTGGGGACGGGTGTCTTTCTCATGTAGTGCTTTTGAACCTTGTTTCTCCTGAGTGCACGAAGGAACAGGTTATCAGTTTTGAGTGCACGAAGGAATAGGTGACCAGTGGTGAGTGCTTTAAGGAATAGGGACCAGTCTTGAATGCATGGAGATGACCAACCTTTCCTCTTTTAGCCCAGGTATCGAACTCTTGTCAGACCGCGAACTTGTCATTGTCAGCGCAGCTTCCTAACCGCTTCGCCAATGCGCTCGCTCATCTATGAACTTCAAACAACGCAACTGTTCCATGACACAGTGACATATGACAACAAACAGGCAAATAAACAAATACCGAATGTCCGTTAAATGTCTTCTACCGGGCGTCACAATCAAACCCGGCATTTTTTCTTCGACATTTTGAGAATTATTAGGCAAGTTTACTTTTAGTAGTTTGCCATTGCATTTTGATAGACCGATGCTCATATCATTGTTAAAAATCAACTCAAGATGGTCGGCTTCCATATCGCGTGCAGCAGATTGCGAACGCATTATGTGGGATTGCGAATCGAGTTCGCCACCGCTTAGCCACATATGAAGTAAATAAAAACAAATAATGAATACATAAATGAGTAAATATAGGGTGTATTAGCAATCACTGTGGACGTTTTGAAAATATTGCCGTTCCATGTTTTGTATTCACCTTCTGTAAAGTTCATGCAACATAATGGGTAAATACAAAACTTGGACCGGCAATATTTTCAAAAACTGCACAGTCATTAAAAATGCACCATGTACATACCCCCCCCCCACACACACACACACGCACGCACGCACGCACGCACGCACGCACACCCACACCACCCCCTCCCCTCCCACACACACGCACACATTATATGCCACAAGTTTAATCAAATCAAACAGGACAGTAAGACAATGTTTGATGTAAGTGCTTGTCATTTGGTTTTTTATTTTGTGTGTTTGCCGAGCTAAATTTTTGAAACCGTCATTGAAGATCATTGGCATTTCGCTATTTCATTATGACTAAAAAGAATAGAATTTTCTAGAAATATAAATTATGATATAACACCAAGAATAATCAGGATGAAAGATAATAAGAAAACCATTTCAACCGTTAAAGAGATTAAACCACGGAGTATCTCAAAGATTCTACGACCATTGATTGATTGATTTTTTTTTTTTTTTGCTGCAAGAAAGAGGGTTCAGGAATAAAACGGCATTGATAACAAAGATGACACATGACTGATAAGAATATTTTCGATTAGACTTTGAAGTTCCTTTTCCTTGATCTAGAGCCTTTTCTGTCCAGTTTAACATCTATGCAGAAATAAGATAAAAAACTTTACAAAATGAGCAGGCCAGTTTTGATCCATTAATAGTTGATAGACAAAGGCTGAACTCATATACGCAGAGGTCGCGTTCGTTTTCTCAAAGACGGTTAAGAAATTAGAACCATTATTTACGTCTGTGAACAGAAATTGGGAAGATAAACATCTATTTCTCAACTAAAGAACAATAATATACAATACAGAATACAAAAATATTAATTGGGGAACATTTTAAGGCCGCAAAGACAGTTTATAAATAAACACACATGTACTGTTTGGCGCCTAGAGAAAGAGAAGAAGGAAGTAGAGACTAGAGAACGCTGTTTGGCGCTCACAGATGGAGAAGAAAGAAATAGAGACTCGAACACGCTGTTTGGCGGTCATAGAAGGAGAAGAAAGAAATAGAGACTAGAGAACGCTGTTTGACGCTCCCAGAAGGAGAAGAAAGAAATAGAGACTAGAGGGACGCTATCTCAATGATTACATACGAATTCCGTCCGTATTCCATAGTTGTGGATTCAAGTGTATGATAGACCTGGCTAATGAAGACACCTATTTCAGAGGTGTCCAGTTGGTCGTGCGTCGAAGAACACTTTTTCCTGCAGCGAGGTTCCTTCGTCATTTGGAGGTGACAGGTTCAAATCCTGGTAGGTAACTATAATTTTCAATTTGTATGGCGTCTAGTGTGTCCCCTGGCCTTTAATTCCTTCTTTTTCCTGATATCAGCGCCAAACAATACATTTGTGTTTTTGTTATGAACTGAATACAAAATACATGGTTATTGTAGTGTCTGTGGAAAATGTTAAAATGCCATGAGCGGTTATATAAACCAATGAACAAGTCCTACAAGAAACATCGGAAAAACCGTTAATTGATTCGAGAAACTAGAAATTGACAGTACTGACATGTTGGGCACATTATGAGAAAAAAGTAAACCGGAAAAACCTTTGTGAGAATAGGAAAAATTGAAGGATAAAAGAGCAATAGGAAGGCAGATAAATAAATGCGTGGATAGCTTGGCCCAATGGAATAATCGAGACAAAAACATGAAGCTGATTGCAAGACTTCGGTGATCGTGAGAAAATCGAATAATGACCGCCCACGCTTATCGGAATGGTATACTATGATGATGATGATGATGCTATACTTCCGTTAGGATGTATATGTTGTTCTTATTGCCCATGCCACGTGGGTATCTTGTCTATCCACATCCTTCTGCCTGTTTCAATCATTTATGGTATGGACGTTCCTCCATGAGATGATGCCAAACATTTTAGCAGCGTCTCTTTCAGCCTTCCTGCCTCTCCTCTAACTGTCCCGTTGTCACAATATACTCCAACTTGTGCCATCTCATGTTGTGCCCAATGAAAATATGCTGTTTCTTCTTTTTATGCGTAAACTTTTATAATTATCATCATCCAATACCTTCCGGCTGGCGTGGACGATCAAGCTTCTCCATAAATTGCAATGTTCAACGGCATGGATCAATTCCTGTGTTGACTTCCTTCCTTGCCAACACACACGACTGTCAATCATTTTTTCACACTGTCTTCCTATATCTCTTTTCCAGAAATCTTTCCAGTTGTCACAACATGTTCCAGTTTTTTGTCTTCTCATAATGTGGCCAAAAATGATGATTGCTTCTTTTTGATGTTTGTCATAAGTTCTCTTTGCGACTTAGCTTCCTTCAGAACTTCTTTCACAATAACATAATTCGACTATTTATTTTGTCCGGTTTTTTGTCATGTCTCCTATAAAACTACATCTAATCAGTTTCCTCACCAGCCTGCTAATTGTCCATATATCATTATGAACAGCTAATTGCCCGTACATCATTATGAACTGCTAGTTGTCTGAACATCATTATGAACTGCTAATTGTCTGTACATCATGGGCTCATTATAGCTCTTAAGAATTAGTTTCCAACTTTAGTTAAAACACACACCACACACACACACACACACACACACACACACACACACACACACACACACACACACACACACACACACACACACGCGCGCACGCACGCACGCACATATAATGCAAATAATATTCTTCTTCTTATAACATTGTGCCTTTGTTGGGCTATTCTACATTTATCTTCTGTAATACATCTTCATCTGATGTTATAAAGGTACCTAATTACTTAAATACGAGGGCTATGTCAGTATCGAGTCTTCAAATATCCCAGGGTTTGTAACCACAATGAGGCGTTTAATTGTAAGTAACTACATTTACCTTCTGGTTCAGCGCGTGGAACACACAAGGTGAGCTGGCAATCCGGCTGCTTTTACATAATCTAAGTAGTAGTAGTAGTAGTAGTAATAGTAGTAGTTGTAGTAGTTAGTAGTAATATTAGTAGTAGCAGTAGTAGTAGTGGTGGTAGTTAATGCATAATACTTATTACATTACTTAGATACACTACTACTACTACTACTACTACTACTACTACTACTACTACTACTACTACTACTACTACTACTACTACTACTACTACTACTACTACTACTACTACTGCTACTATACTACTACTACAACTACTACTACTACTACTACTACTACTACTACTACTACTGCTGCTGCTGCTACTACTACTACTACTACTACTACTACTACTACTACTACTACTACTACTACTTCTACTACTACTACTACTACTACTACTACTACTACTACTACTACTACTACTACTACTACTACTATAACTGATGAAAGCTCCAACGAAAACATCCATCTTGTCACTTATAGTTGTGTTCTAGTCAAGCTTACCAATTCCGCTTCTTCTATTCGTTGATTTACTGATTACAGTTTTACATCAGACCGTATGTCGACATATCACAGCGTATAGCATCGTGATCTGGGCTGGCAAGATACCTATCTCGCAACCGTTCATACCAGGACACATTCCAGAACATTCTTAAATATTATTTGGTACTTAATTTATTAGATTATGTTGACTCCAGGGAGTTACTGATGAACAAAGAGAACCTTGTCACTGCGTTCAATCAACCCAAACCATTGGCTTGCTTTAGAGGATTAAATTTGCCACCAAAATCTCTAAGAGCCCGTTAGGGAAAGGAATGTTTATCTTTCTGAAGTGTGGTTTCAATACTGCTGGGCTGAGAGATCTGAATATGTGAGTTACCTAAGTCACGTATGCAATACATATTCATTTTGTCAGTAGGATTTATACTTGTTCTATGATGCACGGAATATGTCCACAAAAGGCCGTAGATCACTTGTGTTCTCCTTCTGGATTTTATTCCCCTATGAGGTATAGTCCCTTAACCAGCTCACAATAAGCCCTGCGTTCATAATTGGTTGGATTTGGCAGCTAAGTTTGTGACGTAAGGCTAGAGTACACAGGTTCACAGTCCCCACATAGTGGACTCGAAGTCAACCTCAGGAGATTTGGAAGCAGATCCCCGTGCGTTGGTTTTCACAATGACATGTGTCATTCAGACACAATGGCACAGTACTAATACTACTACTGTCACCTTTCCGTCTTGACAGACGATAGTGTGATACATTGTGCTTCAAAAAGGCTTAATAACTACAACCCATGGCGTGGACCAAGGATCGAGTTATACCTTACAACAGCATTAAACCCGGGCTGAATTGTAGAGACCATATGTTGCCCATGCAGCAGGATTCCTATCTCGGCCTGCCTAGGTTACTCCAAAGACAAGGTTGCACAAATACATCGGGAACAAGACAAGCTGCAGAAGCTGCCAGATGAGAAAAGCAATACTCTAACTGTCCACTTGTCGGAGCTTCGATTCTAGACCAGTTGTTGACCTAGTCTTAGGGCCTGGTCTACCCTGCCATGACATTTAGTCTTTAGGTTGCATTTCCTCGCACTAGGGCAAGGCTTACACTTTCCCAATTGTGCACCTCCGCCTGAAGCCGCTGGCACAATGTGGGGCATCGAGTTTGGTGAGCGCCGCTCAACCTTCAATAAAGCGTCTATCCATCCAATTGAACAATGCCAAACTAGTACAAGTAAAATTGTCTAGAAAAATCACAGTTATTGAATACTGACATTTATTGCGACATGCTAAAGTAATCAACTGATGATTTAGCCATCTTCACATCAACTGTCTTTAGTCGCCTCTGAAGACATGCATAATAGGCTATACTGTTACTGTTCTGTATTACCTCATGAATCCTAGTAATACCCGGATGGCGAGACCTACTAGTTAAAAACGCTGACAAAGAGCACACCTTAACAACCAGACGTTGGACTTAATCATTACAGACCAGACTGTCTCGGAAATCTCCAAACATCGGGTATCTCTATGCCGCATGTCAAATCATGTGACTCATCATTATATCTGCGAGATTATACTCACACTGACCTTGAACTTTTCCCCAGACAGTCAATGAATTATCACTTCAGGTGTTCGTTTTCCCTCGAATCCTGCGTAACTACCTCGAGCACAATTAAGTACAACTTAAAGTGATAAATCTGTGTGAAAAACCCGTTAATTCAGTTCTGTGCTTGATAAATGTGATCGAAGCGAGAAGTCTGCAGAAAAACAAGATTACATGAGCACATTATAAACGTGAATCTTTTCAGTTAAACAGATTTATTCTTTTGTCTTCAACAAGGGCGTGTTGAACCAGAATGTAGTCTTATGTAATCTGTTTTATCTTTTAGAAAATAATCTCATGGTCTTAACTATCCAAAAACGGGATATCAGTACTCGGAGGTCAACATTTGCAGTTAGTCTTGAGAATTTGTAGACTTCGTGGTCATGCTTTTAGTTTACTTATTGGTGCTTTGGATAGGATATGTCTCCGCCATGTAGATATCTAGCTTCGTGAAATGCAATCACGTTTGGGGTATAGTGAGTGTTGATTCTACGATCATCAAATATCTCTACAAACAATACTGTAAATCAGTGGTTCTCAACGTTGTTTGGGCCCGTGCCCCCCCCCCCCCCCCTTTTTCACCGTGTTTTCAGAACGTCTTCCCCCCTCCCCTTTCGTATTTCCTACCTAAAAATTTGGCCCGTGCCCCCTTCACCATAATTTCAGAACGTCATTCCCCCCTTTCGTATTTCCTACCTAAAAATCCCGCCCCCGCCCCTACACAGTGTACGTAATAATGGAAGCTAAATTTAATAGCACATACTGAAACAAGTCTAGACGTCCACATAAAACGTGATTTGTGGGGCTGCTTACTTTATAAAATGAATGTTAGAAGGGTGAGACGTACAGAACCGTACAGTATGAAGGGAAAAACAATATCAAGTAATCGATTCTTGTCTTAACGCGATCTTGAAATAATCTTCATTCTCCCCTCCCCCCTCCCCTTGGAAACCCTAAAATTCCCGGGGGGGGGGGGGGGGGGGGATTCCGCACCGGTTGAGAACCAATGCTGTAAATGATATCTATACGACACTGTCACTGATTTATTATATTGAGTATTGATGCTTCGGTCATTAAATATCTACAGACTATACTGTGATTGATATAATATATTGAGTACTGATTCTTCTATCAACAAATGTATACAGCCAATAAATACTGAAGTTGATATCTTATATTAAGTGTTGTTTCTTCAGTCATAAAATATCCCCAGACAATACTGTGATTGATATCTTATATTAAGTGTTTATTGCTCTGTCATCAAATATCTACACACATTACTGTGATTGACGTCTGATCTTGAGTGTTGATGCGTCACTCACCAAATATCCACAGCCAATACTGTGATTGATATCTGATTTTGAGTGTTGATTCTTCCATAATCAAATATCTACACACAATACTGTGATTTATATCTGATATTGAGTGATTGAGTGTTGATTCTTCTATCATCAAATATCTAAGGAAACTAGTGTGATTGATAGTTCAAACTAAGTGTTAATTCTTCCATCACATCAACGGACAGCACTATGACTTTTTGATTATATTGAATCCAAGTTTCTATCATGAAATATCAGCAGGAAATACCATCAATGGTAGCTGACATTGAGTGACAATCATGGTTCCTCCTCGCGCAGTACTACAATCTTTAACTGACAACGACATTGAGTGTTGATGCTTGCATCATAATTTTTCCACATGCAGTACTACGACTTTTAGCTTACACTGAGAGTTGATGAAATTTCAACGGGAAATACTATTAACGGTAGTTTATATTGCTTGTTGATTCTCACTTCATGAAATATCAACGAATAAATACTATGATTGGTAGCTTATTGTGAGTGTTGATGCTTACATTATGTAACAGCTTGGGTCACACCTTGACCTTTAACGTATACTGAATGTTGATTCTGCCACATAAAATATCAACGGGACATATTGTGCTTGATAGCTGAGTGTTGTTACTTTAATCATTGAAGGTACAGTGCTATGAGTTTTAGCTGGGACTGAATATTGATGCTTCCAAGACGGTTTCTCGACGCGCAGTAATACGACTTTTGTATTTTATTGAGTGTTGATGTTTCCATCTTGAAATATCAGAAGGGGATACTGTTACTGGTAGCTAACACTTAATGTTGACGCTTTCATCGTGAAATACCTACAGCAAATACTGTGACTTTCAGCTGACACTGAGTGACTGTCGCTTCCATTGGCGATTTTAGTGGCAGACTGTTGTGTTGGCATTCTGGCAGCGGCATTATGCATGTATGTGTGTGCGTGCTGCTGGTTTAACGGTACTTCTGTCTGTTCCACGTTTCACAGGGGGTAGTAAAGAGCATTTCGTTTCATATTCGCTGCCACAGGAACATAGCATTATGGGGTGACCCTTTTGTCGTGAAGTTGGAACCGCAGCTAACTATTACCGACTGATGACTGGGTGTTGATGTCTCCATCGTAAAATCCCTACAGACCGCACTTTGTCTTCAGCTGACATTGTTGATGCATCAGTCATGGAATATCCGCGGACAACAATATGACTTTTAGCTGACATTTAGTGTTGATCCTTCCATTATGGTTTCTCCACATGCAGTAATATGACTTTAAACTTAAACTGAGTGTTAATGCTTGTATCGTGAAACCTCTAATGTCAACACTGTGACAGATAACTTTCCGTTGATTTTCACAATGATATAAGCGTTAGTCGTTCAGGAAGCAATAGCAAACTACTGAAGTAAAATTGTCTATACCAATAAGTTTATTAATGCTCGGATTGATTGCGGGGTACTGCAAATATCATGTAACTAACTTTTACAGCCAAAAGTATTCTACCGGATGAGTTAGCCAACCTCATATCAACTGTCTTGAGTCGCCTCTTACGACATGTATGGTGGGTTACAGTGTTACTGTTCTGCATTTCTCTTAAGGAACCTGTTTAAAATTTTGGGCGCTGACAACCACAAGCCAAGAATGATGTCGAAGAGCCCAACTTTTCACCGAGACGTTGGACTTGTTCATAGACCAGACTACCGTGGAAATGTCTAACTTCGGGTGTCTGTCTAGTTGACATTGAAAGTTGACTTATCTATTGCGGCATCCCAAGTGACATCACAGTGACATCTAGATGACATTGCGTGTTGACTTATCTATTGCCGCATCCCAAATGACATCACAATGACCATCCATCCATCATGTGCCGTGCCGGTAAGCGTGGGCGGTCATGTTCTGCCATCTCACTCGATCACCAGAGTCGTGGATCAGCTCCTATTTCTGTCTCGACCATGCCACAAGGCCAAGCCATCCAGGTACTTGCTTCTAGGTCTTCCCCTTAGTCTGTTCACCTCGATCTTACCAGTTGTCACCAAGTTCTCCAAATAATTTCTTCTCATAACATGCCCAAAAAATTGTGACTGTCTACGTCTAATGTCTCCAATCAGCTTACGATCTTCATTTGTTTCTTAAAGGACTTGTTCACTGGTCTTTCTGGCTGTCCATGGTATTCTTTGCATTTCCATGGCATTCTTTGCATCATAGTAACATCTAGATGAAATTGCGTGTTGATGCATCTAATGCAAAATCCCAAATGACAACACAGTAACATATAGCTAACAATGAGTTGAGGCATACATTGCAAAATCGCAAATGACAACTCTGTGATATCTAGCATACAGTGAGTGTTGATGCATCTATTGTAAAATGCCAAATGACAACACAGTTACATCTAGCTAACATTGATTTGAGGCATCCATTGCAAAATCCCAAATGAAAAAACTGTGACATCTAGTTGACATTGAGTAGTGAGCAATATATTGCGAAAGCCCACATGACAACACTGTGACATCTTGTTAACATTCAATGTTGAGGCATTTATTGTAAAATCCCTAATGACAACACTGTGACATCTTGTTAACATTCAGTGTTGAGGCATATATTCTAAAATCTCTAATAACAACACTGTGACATCTTGTTGACATTCAATGTTGAGGCATATATTGTAAAATCCCTAATGACAACACTGTGACATCTAGTTGACATTCAATGTTGAGGCATATATTGTAAAATCCCTAATGACAACACTGTGACATCTTGTTGACATTCAATGTTGAGGCATATATTGTAAAATCCCTAATGACAACACTGTGACATCTAGTTGACATTCAATGTTGAGGCATATATTGTAAAATCCCTAATGACAACACTGTGACATCTAGTTGACATTCAATGTTGAGGTATATTATTGTAAAATCCCTAATGACAACACTGTGACATCTAGTTGACATTCAATGTTGAGGCATATATTGTAAAATCCCTAATGACAACACTGTGACATCTAGTTGACATTCAATGTTGAGGCATATTATTTAAAATCCCTAATGACAACACTGTGACATCTAGTTGACATTCAATGTTGAGGCATATATTGTAAAATCCCTAATGACAACACTGTGACATCTAGTTGACATTCAATGTTGAGGCATATATTGCGAAAGCCCACATGACAACACTGTGACATCTAGTTGACATTCAATGTAGAGGCTTATATTGTAAAATCTCTAATGACAACACTGTGACATCTAGTTGACATTCAATGTTGAGGCATATATTGTAAAATCCCTAATGACAACACTGTGACATCTAGTTGACATTCAATGTTGAGGCATATATTGTAAAATCCCTAATGACAACACTGTGACATCTAGTTGACATTCAATGTTGAGGCATATATTGTAAAATCCCTAATGGCAACACTGTGACATCTAGTTGACATTCAATGTTGAGGCATATATTGTAAAATCCCTAATGACAACACTGTGACATCTAGTTGACATTCAATGTTGAGGCATATTATTGTAAAATCCCTAATGACAACACTGTGACATCTAGTTGACATTCAATGTTGAGGCATATATTGTAAAATCCCTAATTACAACACTGTGACATCTAGTTGACATTAATGTTGAGGCATACATTTGCGAAAGCCCACATGACAACACTGTGACGTCTAGTTGACATTCAATGTTGAGGCATATATTGTAAAATCCCTAATGACAACATTGTGACATCTAGTTGACATTCAATGTTGAGGCATATATTGTAAAATCCCTAATGACAACACTGTGACATCTAGTTGACATTCAATGTTGAGGCATATATTGTAAAATCCCTAATGACAACACTGTGACATCTAGTTGACATTCAATGTTGAGGCATATATTGCGAAAGCCCACATGACAACACTGTGACATCTAGTTGACATTCAATGTTGAGGCATATATTGTAAAATCCCTAATGACAACACTGTGACATCTAGTTGACATTCAATGTTGAGGCATATATTGTAAAATCCCTAATGACAACACTGTGACATCTAGTTGACATTCAATGTTGAGGCATATATTGTAAAATCCCTAATGACAACACTGTGACATCTAGTTGACATTCAATGTTGAGGCATATATTGTAAAATCCCTAATGACAACACTGTGACATGTAGTTGACACTGGGTGATGGCATTTTTAGTTTAGTTTCTGATTTCTTGGCAAGTTTACGTTCAGTAGTTTGCCATTGCTTCCTGAACGACCGGCACTCATACCATTGCATAAAAACCAACGTAATGCGGTCTACTGCCCAACTGCCCGTAGTTGTGTTTCGAAGGCGGTATGCAGGGATAAGCATTGCGTCTGTAATCCTTCTCGTAATAGACCCGGCATTCTAGACATATCATCATCAACCAGTGCCTTGCCGGCTGGCGTAGGCGATCATGCCTCTCCACAAATTTCCATATCCGACGTCATGGATCAATTCGTGTGACTCCCTTCCGTGCCATGGCACAAGACTGCCTAGAACCTTATCCCACTGTCTTCCTCTATCTCTATTTCCACAAATCTTTCCGGTTATCACAATATGTTGCAGTTTTTTTGTGTTCTCATAACATGGCCAAAAATCGATGACTGCCTCTTTCTAATGTTTGTGATAAGTTTTCTTTGCAACTCAGCTTCCCTGAAAATGTCCTGATTGCGTTTTTGGGGGCTGTCCAATTAATTATTCAGCATTCTTCTATAAACCATATCTCCAAGGCGTCTTTGGATTTCATCGCCTGTTTAAAGATTGTTCAGGACTCGCAGCCGTATCGCTGTATTTAGCATGCAAGAACTTTTATTCTAACTGTCAAGGACAGTGACTTATTGAACACACCGTTCTTTGTTTTATAGAGTGCAGTTGTGCTTTTGATCTCAGTGATGCATCTTCCATCTGATGTTAACCATGTGTCTAGATACCTGAACTTCTGCACTATTTCAAAATAACGTCCTGTACTTCAACTGCAGATTTAGGCATAATCTTTTTCTTTGATATCACCATAACTCTTGTCTTTCTATTATTCAAACTAAGGCCATTCTGTTCACTTTCTGCAACCACTGTATCTATCATTTCCTATAGATCGTTCTGACTTGTTGAGATAAAGTGGGTGTCATAAGCATTACGTAAGTTATTAAAATTGTGTCCACCATTCAGTATCCCTGGCATATTTTATGTAGATCTCATTACATAGTCACTGTACGATGAGAAGAACTTAGGAGACAATGTACAACCTTGTCTAACTCCCTTCTTTATACACTGAACTGTTCTTACAAGGTTTTTGATTCTAATGGCCGCAGTTTGCTGCCAATATACTGTATGTTCTGTATTATTCGCAGATCTTTGCCGTTAATGTTCAGTTACTTTAGTATGTGTATTATTTCGCCATGCTTCACATTGTCAAATGCTTCTGTGTAGGCTATGAAGCATAAGTACAGATCTGCTTTTACTTATATAGCTCTTTGTAATAGTGTCCTGAGAATATATACAGCGCTGTTTGTGCCCTTTCCCTCCACATATCCACACTATTCATCACTAATTATGGTTTAATCATGTTTCTGATTCTAACAGCTTTGTCATGTGACTCATAAGACTTATTGTGCGATGCTCTTCGCATTCTATACAAGCAGACACAAATTCCACACTTCCTTGTACAGAGTGAGGGAGACAGGGATGAGCCGCCAGACATAAACATTTTGTCAAGAGCAGAAGAACAAACAAAAATTCCACACCTCCTGGTCCAGGAGTAGGGAGATATGGGTGACGTGGGGAATAGCCAGACATAAACATTTTGTCAAGGGCAGAAGACATTTGATTAACAAACAAAGAAGATTTGAACGATGAGACAGGAGCACCTATGGACCCGTCCGGAGTGCAATAATGACAATCCTCAGTAATCACTAATCATTATCACATCATGTCCCATGTCGATAAGCGCGGTCGGTAATTCTTTGCCATCTCACGCGATCACCAGAGTCGTGGATCAGCTCCGTGTTCTTGTCTCGATTATGCCGTGTGGCCAAGGTGACACATGCCTGTGGTCATTGGCATTAAGGTGAGTGGCCGTACAATATAAACAGTTCACGAGATAAAATAGGGCGGATAGTAAGTCCCCCTGAGGGCGTAAATGAGAAGACAGTAATTGAAAGGGGGAGCTGAGAAGAAGTCAGCTGGCTAAAATAATGGTGAGACAGACAGTTGGTTCAGTGAGGTTGTGTGTTGTGTGTGAAGCATTGTGGGGGATAGAATGGTTTAAAAAGACAGGGACAAAGATTGACGGGGATCAGTTGATGTTTGGACTCCGAGCTGAGGGGAGTTGAGTTGAGACCGGACTAGGAGGAGGTCGTGGTCGGAGAAAGTGGAAAATTGTGACGGAGTTAGGAGGAGACTCCGCACTGTGGGTTCCAGGGATAGTGAGTGGAATTCTAGACCCAGAGTGGGTTACTTTGAGTCGGGCCTAGAGAGAGGCTAGTATACCTGTTGTGTGGGACGAGATTGAGGAGGCCATGAGAGGCCGTGTTATTCGAAGTGTTCCATTGGGATGGAGATATATTCTTAGAGAATTATTGTTCCAGGATTTATATGTTACATGCGTCTGTGTTAATTCAGAATTAAAGGAATATTATGTGCGCAAATTAACGCTTGTTTACTGACTGGTGTTTGGTTGTGATGCATCTTGGTTAATCTGTTGTTCAACATCACATTTACAAGGACATACCCTAGACACAACCATAGCCACACTATCTGTCACTCTGTCATCATTTACTTTGTGACACAAGGCATCCAACTATTTACTTCTCTGCTTCTTTTTCTTGTTGTTTTCCCATCAATCTTTCCAGTTGTTACCAAGTTTTCCAGTTTATTTCTTCTCATAACCTGCCAAGAAACCACGACTGTCTGCGTCTAATTTCTCTAATCAGTTTATGGTGTTCATTTGTTTCTTGTAGGGCTTGATCATTGGTTTTTCTGTCTGTCCAGGGTATTCTTTGAATTCTCCTCAGAAACTACATTCCCACTGCCTTTAGTTGTTTTTCAACTTGTCTGTTTATTGTTCATTTTTTCACATCCAAACAAAAGTATATGTTTTGTGTAGCATTTCAACACTCTTTTTCTCCACATTGACGTGGATGGGCCTTAGGTTCATACGATAATACGATCAGCGTTGCCAGTAGTGGGTTGTGCTCAATATTTAAATCTCAAATCCCGAAACGACCAAATAAATCAACTTATTTTCTCATTGTAATTGATATCCGTTTACTGGTCAGTATATTTTCCATCCTGCAAGAGGCAGTTTTTGCCACCATGGCGACTGTTCTAATCTCTTCAAGGCACCTCCTATCAGATGTTATGACGATTCCATGATAGTTGTACCAGCTCACATGTCTAAACATATTTCCATTGACCGGTATATTACACTGTGGTGTTTCTTTCTTCTTGGAAACGACCATAATCTCTGTCTTCTTGCAAATGTAATTCTAACATTAGTTGTTCACTGTGTACAATAACTGCCTCTGCTAACTGTTGCAGATTACTATTGCTGTCGGAAATCAGTACTGTATCATCTGCACCTATTCTAAAAGAAGAAGTCACTGACGCTATCAAGCATATGAAGAAAGGAAAAACAGCTGGACCAGATGGAATCACAATAGAAGAATTAGAAGTATTGGGAGAATTTGGAGTAGGTGTATTTAACCAAAATGTTGAATGATATTTACAGCAAGCGATATGCTGAAATCTGTATTTATGGCTATACCAAGAAGACCAAGAACAATTGAATGAGATGATTTTCGCACGATTAACTTCATAAACCATGTCACTAAGCATCTACTCAGAATTATAATGAGAAGAATAAGAAAGAAAATAAAAATGGAAAGTAGTGAAGAACAATATGAATTTGTGGAAGGAAAGGGCACAAACAATGCAATATATACATTACGAACACTATTATAAAGATCAATAGAGACACAGAAAGACATACATTTGTGCTTCAGAGATTGTACTAAAGCATTTGATAAAGTAAACAGTGATGAAATGATTAAAATATTAGAAGATATTAACATAGATGGGAAAAATCTCCTTGGAATAATACAAAATATTTATTGGAACCAAGTAGCAAAGAACCTCAATGGCTCGGAACGCTGAAGAAGAAGAAGAAGTAGTAGCAATTAAAATGAGAAATAAAGACGGACATTATGAACAAATAAGGCTGAGAGTACGGCATGGATGTGTTTTGTCACTGGATCTCTTCTCCCTCTATAGAGAAGTAATAATGAGAGAGATCAAAGAATAGACAGGAATAATATTCGAAGGTTATAATATAAACAATATACGCTCTGCAGATGACACAGTATTGGTGGCCATCTATCCATCCATCATGTGCCATGCCGATAAGCGTGGGCGGTCATGTCATGCCATCTCACTCGATCAAACGAGTCGTCTATTAGCTCCGTGTACCTGTCTCGATCATGCCACGTAGCCAAGCCATCCAAGTATTTACTTCTCGGTCTTCCCCTTGGTTTCTTCCCTTCAGTCTTGCCAGTTGTCATCAAGGTCTACAAGTAATTTCTTCTCATAACATGCCCAACGAATTTTGACTGTCTGACGTCTAATATCTCTAATCAGTTTATGATCTTCATTTGTTTCTTGAAGGACTAGTTCATTGGTTTTTCTGTCTGTCCGTGGTATTCTTTGCATTTTCCTCAGAAACCACATTTCCACAGACATCAGATGTTTTTCAGCTTGACTGCTCATTGTCCACGCTTCACATCCATACACAAGTAAAAGTTCTATGTAGCACTTCAACACTCTTTTTCTCGTTTTAATTGACATCTTTTTATTGGTAAGTATCTTTTTCATCTTGCTAAAGGCTACTTTCGTAATGGCAATTATTGTTCTAATCTTTTCAAGGCGTCTCCCATCAGATGTTATAACTGTTCCGAGATAACTGAACCGATTCACTTGCTTAAGAATATGCGCATTTACTCGTATATCACATTGTGGTATTTCCTTCTTCCCAGTGACGACCATAATCTGTGTCTTCTTAATATTCAGTTCTAACCCTAGTTATTCACTGTGTGCAACAACCGCATCTACTAAATGTTGCAGGTCCTGTTCGTTGTCTGCAAGCAAGACTGTATCATCTGCATATCTAATGTTATTGATGTATCGTCCCCCAATGTTGATTCCTTCCATATCTACTATATTTCTGAACATACTTTCACTGTACAGGGAAAACAGATCTGGAGACATTACACATCCCTGTCTCACTCCTCTCTTAATAGGCTGATATTGACCTACGGCACATGTGTCAAACTCAAGGCCCGCGGGCCACATCAGACCCGTCGTACAATCATATCAGGCCCGAGAGGTTTCAACCGACGTACACATATTTTCGGCCTAAGAGAGAATTTTAGGCAAAAATATTTTTTGTATGGTCACGATATAAAGTGCAAATCAAATTCCCTAATTAGCAGCCTTCGCAATGATAGGCTACCTGAAATCGTTCTCGCTTGGATCAGAGTGAGCGAAAATAAAAGTTGTGTAGTGAGTTAGTGTTCGTCGTTATAGTTACCTAGCAACGTTCAGATGCTTGTTTTGGATTGGCGCATAAAAAATGAAAGTGGTGTAATTCCCAGATATTACATCACCTTTCCCGCTACGGCTAACCTGATATCAATCAAGCGTCTGTCGGTGGATGCACAATATTTTAAAATCAAAGCTAACCTTTAAAATGGCCAATAGAAAAGTTGATTCAGAAAACAGAGCCTTTCAAAGCCGCTGGAAGGCTGAATATATGTTTACTGATATTGGCGGTAAACCTGTATGTCTAATTTGTGGACATAATGTGGCTGTGATCAAAGAATATAATCTGAGACGGCACTACAAGACTAAACATCAAGACAAGTTAAACAGCCTGAATGCAGAGCAGAAGCTACAGAATGTAGAATAATTGAAGAGGCATCTATCACAGCAGATGTTTTTCACCAAAGCAAAATCAAAAATGATGCTGCAGTCAAAGCAATTTTTATTGTGTCAGAGAAGATCGTAAAATCAGGCTGATTATTTACAGAAGGAGAGTTTCTGAAGCGCTGCATGATGAAAATGTGTGACGTCTTGTGTTCAGACAAAAAAGCAGATGTTTGCAAAGGTAAGCCTGAGCAGAAATATTGTTGTTGATCGGGTTTGTGAGATGGCCACTGATGTGAAAACACAGCAGATCGAAAAAGGCAAAGACTTTGTTGCATTCTCTCTTGCTGTCGATGAAAGTAATGACACGACTGACACTGCAAAACTCGCCATCTTCATCCGTGGAGCGGACTCCAGTTTGAATATTACAGGGGAAATATTGGACATAAAATCCATGCATGGAACAACGACAGGAAAAGACATTTTTGACAACGTATGTCAAAGTTTAACCAACATGAACCTGCCTTGGGACAAACTCGTTGGACTGACAACAGATGGAGCACAGGCGATGTGTGGCGAAAAAAGTGGATTAGTTGGAAGGATGCGGTTAAAGATGCAGGAGAACTGTACTGGTGAATTGATAGCATATCACTGAATCATACACCAAGGATCGCTGTGTGGTAAAGTCCTCAACATGGAAGATGTAATGAGCATTGTAACACAAACCGTCAACTTTATCAGAGTCAAAGGTTTAAATCACAGCGAATGTCAGTCTTTTTTGTAGGAAATAGTCTGCGTTCAGTGATATGCCTTATCATACAGAGGTGCGGTGGCTAAGTCGGGTAAAAGTTCTCAGTTTATTGTTTTAGGCTGATCGAGGAAATCTGTCAATTCATGGACAATAAAGGAAAAGATTCCACAGTTTTTCAGGATAAAAAGTGGAAATGTGAGTTGGCGTTTATATCTGATACAACCACTCATCTCAACGACTTGAACCTGCAGCTCCAGGGACGGGATCACATTATCACTGATACGCATGATGTAGTGAAGGCATTTCAAGTGAAGCTCCGATTATGGGAGACACAAATGCACCAGTGAAACCTGTCTCACTTTTCTTGTTGCCAGGCAATGTTAAAATTAAACCAAGTTAACGCTATGGTGTTTCCCAATGCAGACTTTGCTGGAAAAGTTAGCTTACTTCGCGCCGAGTTCGTGCGGCGCTTTAGTGACTTTGAAGCATTGAAAAGTAATTCCGAGCTGTTTCGTAATCCATTTGCCATAAATGTGGAAACTGCACCTGTAAATTTGCAGGTTGAGTTAACAGAGCTGCAGTGTAATGGGACACTAAATGCAAAGTACGACACTGTGGGGCCTGCACAATTCAATCTTTTCCTTCCTGAATAGATGCCCCGGCTTCGCCTACATGCGGCTCGAACCTTGAGCATGTTTGGTAGCACATATATGTGTGAGCAGCTGTTTTCTGTGATGAAGATTAACAAAACAGCACACAGGAGTCGTCTCACTAATGAACTCTTGCAGTCCATCATGAGAATCTCAATGACACAAAATATTACTCACAACATAAACGAACTTGTAGCCAAGAAAAGATTCCGAACATCGTGCTCTGACAAACTGACATAAGAGTGAAAATGTGTATACCAATGATGTTTTATGATTAAAACTTATTTTCTGTTTTAATTTATATTAATGTTTAAAGAAGGTTTAATTTCCGGCTTATTGAATGTTTATCCTGTCCGGCCCGCAACCTTACGTGTGATTTGAGTTTTGGCCCGCTGAGCGATTGAGTTTGACACCCCTGACCTACGGTCTCCCGATCTCCCTCGCCTAGGTGTTAACCTCTTTCTCCGTAATCCCGTATATTCTCGTGAGTAACGTAGCCTGCGCGAGAATCGGTAGCGGTTCTCGCCGCATTGGTAACTTACAGGGTATTGTGGGCCAGCCGCTCAGAAAGCAAAGGCAAACTACTGAGCGTAATCTTGCATAGTACATCAACAGCATTTGAAAAATGCTGATGTTGACTGCAACGTCCTGTAAGGGATATGCAAAACAAACAAACAAACATTGACCTACATCAATAAAGCATAGGTGTAGATCTTTGTTTACTTCAATTCAACGCTCAGTTACTGTTCACAGTATATACTCAGCATATTCTGTACCCTTGCCTTCTACAAAACCACATTGTTCTCCTATTTCGGGTTGTATTTTCTTCCTAACTCTGTGAATGATAATTCTCAGCACGATCTTCATGATGAGGCTCATTATACTAATTGTTCGATGTTGATCACATTCCAAGGCTCCTGATTTCTTCGGGATTGCAAATAAATATAAAATTACATAATTCAGGAGGTATATCTCCAGTATCATATATTGTATTCAGCAGTCTGGTGACCTGGTCTATTCCATATTCTTCTAAGGCATTGATCATTTCTACTGAGATGCTGTCTGTACCCGGGGTCTTGCAAGTTTTCATATGGTTAAGAGCATTCTGAACTTCCGTCTTCAAAATTGATGCTCCCTCATTATTATTCTGATGATCATATAGTTCTTCTCTTGTATCATAATTAAGGTCTTTCACATAATCTGACCACGTATGTAATATCTGATATTTTTCTATTATGATTGGCGGCGGATAATGCGAACAATTTACAGCAATTGTTGGACATTGTAGTAACATAGAGAGAGAGAGAGCAAATAAAGGACTCTCCTTGAATGTCAAGAAAACAGTAACAATGGTGATATCAAAGAAAAATGCGACACCCAAATGTGAAATAGAATTATAAGGGACAATGCTTTACCAAGTGGGTAGTTTTAGATATTTAGGGGCATTTATAACATCAGATGGAAGATGGACAACAGAGATTAAGTGCAGAATCGAGAAACCTACAGCTGCATTTCAGAAAATGAAGAATATCGTGTGCAGTATGTCATTGTCATTGAATGTAAAAAAGAGAGTGCTGAGGTGCTATATAGAACCTGTTTTGCTGTATGGCTGTGAATCTTGGAATGTAAATGAACAAATTAGGAAGTGCTTGGAAGCAACAGAGATGTTGTTCCTGAGACGAATGTTGCGAATTCCTTGGACTGCCAAAATAAGTAACAACCATTGCCTGAAAGAGGCTAATGAAGCTAGAACATTATATACAACAATTATAAAGAAGCAAACATCTTTTGTGGTCATGTGATGAGAAAGTAGGCATTGGATAACATCGTGACAACCGGAAAGATCGAGGATAATAGAGGCAGAGACAGACCAAGAGAAACGATGCTGGATGGATTGAGACGGTGGCATGGAAGAATATCAACAGTTGAGTTGATTCTGAAAACTAAAGGCCGAGATCTGTGGAGAGTCATGAACGCCTACGCCAGCCGGCATGACATTTGATGATGATGATGATGATGATGATGATGATAATTAATATTATTGATGCTATGACCCAAATGACATTTCCTCTCATAATTTCTATATTTCTCATAATATTTTCACTGTACAGAGAAAAAAAAAAGATATGGAGACAATATACACAAGGTGTATTGTTAATGACTGTGCACTGTTTGAAAATATTGCCGGTCCAAGTTTTGTATTCACCTATTATGTTGCATGAACTTTACAGATACTTGAACCGGCAATACTTTCAAACACTGCAGTCATTAAAAACACACCCTATACTAATCACTTCACAAAACTTCCATCATCCTTATTTCAATCACAAATCAAACGTTTTGATTATGTTTCGTTCCGTTTTAAATATGTTCCGTTCCGTTTTAAATATTCCACGAATGATTTTAAGGATGCCGTTCAACAGTCTGCCAGCGCACCAAGATCTAGTTAGTCACTTCTGTTGATTCATTTTGTCTTGGGTTCCGCGCGGTAAGATTCGAACTATGCCGCTTTTCTGTTGTGGCAAAAAGTCAACACCCCAGGTAATCTACTCACACTTGATATTTCATTGTTTGTTTAATGTTATAGAATTATACGTGCACTTCCGCTTTCTTGTCTCACTTTTAGGGGTAGACGCATTAGTAATAGTATAGTCTCTGTGGCGAAGTGGTCAAGCCGTTTATCTCGTGCTCCGAAGGTCGTGGGTTCGATTCCGGGTAGCGTCCTTCGGTTTACGAGTTAAATGTTTCGGAGACTCCTGTGGGTCGTCGTTAAAAGCTACGGAGTTCGTGCTTTGTGCGACGCTTTCCGTGCTGCGGAAAGAGACCGAGCCATATGGGATAAAACCCGGTGCAATGAAGTCGACCCTGTCGACTTTTAAGCGACTTTTTTTTTTAAAGTGTATAGTATTTATTATTATACAATATGGTAGTAGTAGTAGTATTAGCTATTACTAGCAGTTAGAAAGGTAGTTGAATATGGTGATGGTCGTATTAGCACCAAGGTGAAAAGGTAGTAGTAGTGGTGGTGGTGTTGGTGGTAGTAGTTGTAGTAATAGTAGCAGAATTTTGTGGTTATAATTGTAGTAGTAAACTTAGTATTGATAATGCAATAGTGATAATAATAGTAGTAGTAGTAGTAGTAGTAGTAGTAGTAGTAGTAGTAGCAGCAGTAGTAGTATTGGTAGTAGTAGTAGGGGTATTGTTGGTAGTAGTAGTGGTAGCAATAGTAGTAGTAGTGGTAGTATTGGTGGCAATAGTAGTGATAGTATTGGTGGCAGTAGTAGTGGTAGTATTGGTGGCAGTAGTAGTGATAGTAGTAGTAGTATTGGTGGTGGTAGTAGTGGTAGTATTGGTGGTAGTAGTACTGGTAGCAATAGTAGTAGAAGTAGTCTTATTGGTAGTAGTAGTATTGGTAGTGCCGGTCTCCCTGGGTGGCCTTTCTCCGTGATGCCGTATATTCTCGTGATTAACGTAACATGTGCAAGAATTGGTAGCGGTTCTCGCCGCGTTGGTATGTGAGCCGGTCGCTCAGAAAGCAATGACAAACTACTGAGCGTAATCTTACCTAGTACATCAACAGCAGCTGAAAATAATGATTTTGACTGCAACGTCCTGTAAGGGATATGCAAAAAAAAAAGAAAAAAAAAAGTAGTGGTAGTATTGGTGATATTAGTAGATGTAGCATAATCGAGCGTAATCTTGCCAAGAAATCAACGACAACGGTAAAATACTGGTGTTGGCGCGATGTCCTTTAAAGGATACGCGAAAAAAAAGTAGTGGTAGTAGTATTGGTGGTATTGGTGGCAGTAGTAGTGGTAACAATACTATTAGTAGTAGTATAGTAATAGTATTGGTGGTAGTAGAAGTGATAGTATTGGTGGTAGTAGTAGTGATAACAATAATATTAGTAGTAGTATAGTAGTAGTATTGGTGGTAGTAGAAGTGATAGTATTGGTGGTAGTAGTAGTCGTAGTATTGCTGTAGTAATAGTGGTGACAATAGTTGTAGCACGGACAAAAAACCTCTTAGGAAATTAATGAGCCCAAATAGGATTCCACAGATGATCATTAAAATAATAAAGCATGGAAGGGATGGCTATTGACACTCTTACTTATTGTAGGCTGGACTATGGAGACAACAACAGCTACCACAAGAAAGGGAATTCAGTGAACACTGACAGAGCAGGATGATCTGGTGGATTCCTCATCTGTATAACTCACGAAATCAGATGCAGGATATATTAATTACTCTTGATGTCAGGTCCCAACACTTAATCTAAATTTGAACGACAAGATCACCATCATAATCACCATCCTCCATTTTTGCCGTCAAGCGGAGTGGGGAAGTATAATTGGAGCTTTAGCTCCCGCTGGGTGGCACTGGATAGTGTCATTCTATGTGATTGTACAATGTCTTTGATGTCGTCAATCCATTTTCTTCTCGGACGTCCTCTTGCTCTGGTAGCATATCTTCTTTGATATATGACCAGAGCTGGTAGTTGGTGGTGTTGCATTCTAACGAGATGGCCAAACCATTTGTTCTGTTGTCTGTCAATATGTGGCACAAGGTGTTGATCCCACTGTCTGTCTGATAACATATTTCTTATTCGGTCTTGGATTGTTAAGTTAGCAGCTCTGCTTAAGCATCTCATCTCACAGGTGATGATTTTGAGTAATTGTGATGTGGATAATGTCCAAGCCTGACATGTGTAGCATAGGGTTGGTGTGAATATGCTGTTTATAATCTGTTATTTTCCGGACACATGTATATTTGAATGTTTGAGTATGGGTGATAGTTGATATATAAGCGCACTTGCCTTTTGTCATATGATTTCGATTTAGTGGACCAGGCGATCTACTAACTTGCATTACTTCAGTTGTGGTTATGTATTTATACTCGTGGTGCATCTGCTGCGTGTCGATCTCAGCTTATTTATATCTTTAAAGACAAAAATAATTGAGGGAAAAAATCAAGCAAAGTATAACTTGATTTCTCTTGATGAAACCTCACTTCAAGAAATGAAATCATACACATAGTCAGCCTAGCAATCTACACAAGGTTGGAAAACACATCTCTTAAAGTTCCCTTGCTGAGCGTCGCTCTTATCACACTGCGCCGAAAAACCTCTATATCTCTTTGCTCTTTCTCCCGTCTCATGCATTCTCTTGCCCAAGGTTAGTATGGCTTATTAGTACGATGGCTCGATAATTAGCGCGCAGTTCTAAAATTTCAAGTAGAGGGATGTGGATTGTTCTCTTCCAAGCTTTGGGCCAAATACCGCTATTCCGGGTCTTATTAATTTAGTAGAGGCCTAAGCTGGCTTCTCCTCCTGCTTGGATTAGTTCCCCTGATATGTCTCACACCCTGATGATTTCCCTTTCTTCTGACTTCGCATTGCTGATCGTACTTTCTCTGACATACAAGTTAGTTGCATGACCTTTACAGGACGTCACAGTTAATCCCAGCATTTTTGTCTGTTTCTGATGTACAGATTTTTGATAGTTTGCCACTTCTTTCTGAACGTTCGATGTTCGTGTCAATGGCAATATTAAATCTACATCCCCCTACCAAAGAACGGGCATTTACAACTGCGTAGGGATTATCAAACCATTGCACCCATAATTCATGCTAGCATAATCCTCCTGCGAATCGTTACAACAATACGAATTACAGAAAGTACAAACAGGTTTCTGACAGGGCAGAGGTAACAGGGACCATATCTCGAATATGGGAATCATTTATGAGAAATGCAGGCAGCACATGTGGATCTACACACTAGCTGCATAGAGTACAGTAAGGCCTTCGACTGTGTTCATCTTCAAAAATTGAGAAACATCATGGGTAATATGAGGTTTCCAGCATATCGGATCCACCTAATTCAGTCTTATCAGGATCAAGAAGCAGCTGTCAGAGTAACCGGTGAAACAAAACATGTTTGAGGTACAAAAGGGAGTAAGACAAGGCTGCATTCTCTCACCATACCTACTAAACATTTATGAAGAAAATGTAAGGAGACATATAAAAAATAACCGGAACAGAGTTAAATTTTGACTGATTTGTATTTGGTGCAAATCAAATCCCAGAACAAAGATAACTAGATGACGCATTTCTCCTCTCAAATAGTGCTACAGGAACAGAAGAGCAGGTTATGTCTGTGAGGAGACACAGTGTAAGTTAAAATATTGTTCTGAACTTTGGCAAACTTAACCTAATGTCCACAGACAAAACTACATTCCAACGAAAGATCACAATGAACAACGAAGAAATTGAGAATGCCCCATACCTTGAATATCTTAGCTCCAACAATGGAGACCGTTCTAAAGAAATTAGACGCAGGCTAGTTATAGTAATCTATAAACTCTTCGCTGGCTGTTGAACGAGGGGACGGAGAACGTATGGGAATATCCTGAGAGCAGCGGTGTCGGTTCTTAACTCAACTCAAGTAATCTATAAATAAAACACAACTCAAAAAAATAGCATGAAAATAAACAAAGATTTACAATGAAGAAAGAAGAAAACAAATAATATAACAGGAAATGGTTGTATCAGAGGCAAAAAATGGAGAAATTATAATTGATAATAACGACATAATAAAAAAATGGACAGAACATGCAGAAGATTTATTCTGGGACCGCAGGGTCAATAAACCAACATTTTAATTACTCTAGATGGACCAAACATATTAAAATCTGGAGTTTATATAGTTATATATATATATAATACTAGGTACATCCCCAAGGACTTGAAAACATCCATTTACATCACACTACCCAAGAAGATAAAAGCTGTTGATTGTGAGGATTACAGAACTATTAGCTTAATGAGCGATATAAGAAAGATAATACTCAAGGTCATACAAGAAAGAACTCAAAATAAAATAGATGGGGAAGTAGCTGAAGAACAATTTGGCTTCCGCAAAATCACTACTTTTGGAATATATTAACATATTAAAATTATTCGTCTCTCTCTCTCTCTCTCTCTCTCTCTCTCTCTCTCTCTCTCTCTCTCTCTCTCTCTCTCTCTCTCTCTCTCTCTCTCTCTCTCTCTCTCTCTCTCTCTCTCTTAAGTAGTAAAGTTTGAGAAATTGCAGCCAATGCCCAATGGAGCAATGATGGTCACAGCAAAATCACAAATGATTCGAAGAGCACACAGCCAGATGCGTACAATGTTTAAAATTGGCACATTAGCAAGGAGCTCACGTGGAATGGCTCCTGAGTCGAAAAGGATGATCAAGGCGAGCCTTTTGTTCCGGAGAAACGACAACGTGAAGGCAGATTTTAAGGATAATTCTATAAAATTAATTAATACATCAACATTTGTATCAGATACAACACAGCAGACATAGACAGTTTATTTCAAGAGAACAGAAGCAGCAGGAGCGAAAAAAAAAAGAAACGAAAAAGAACAAGAAGAAGAAGAAAAGCAAATGACTGAATTTGATATCATAATGTTGTTACATGTGTTGAATTTTCCTTCGTTAACATTGTTTGTGGGTTAAATGTGAATGCATTATATACAATTTAACTTTTCTTTTATTCCTCAGCAACCTGTATCAAAGGTAATATCACGTAATATATGTGTTCTATTTAACGCGAAATGTCTGTCATTCTGTCTGTCTGTCTGTCCGTCTGTCCGTGCGTACCTCCATCCGCCCGTCCCTCCGTCCGCCAGGCCCTCCGTCCGTCCGTCCCTCCATCCCTCTCTCCCTCCGCCCATAGAGATCTAACTATGTACCGTAGTCTGAGAAACAAAGTTCAATATGTTATTCGGAAGGAAAAGAAAAACTATTTTAAGAACTTAATAATAGATAAAACCAACACTAAAGATATATGGAAAGCAATTAATACCTTGACAAACAAACACAATTCATCACAATCATTACCATCAAATCAGGTTACTTGTGATCACTTCAATAGATACTTTCAGTCCGACATAAACCAACTGAAGGCTGCAATACCAGATGCGCCTCATGACATATCTTTATTATCATCATTCTGTGAGAACAAATGCTATGGAGACATTCACTCCAACATACCGCTAATGACTACCACTGAAGGATTTACTCATCTCAGTAATCTAAAAAACAATAACTCATCAGGACTACATGGAATCAGTAAGCGGATCCTTCGCCATGCTGCACCGGTGATCTGCGAGTCACTAACTTTTATATATAATCACTGTCTCACCAAAGGTCACTTCCCATCAGCCTTTAAAATCGCTAAAGTGTATCATCATTTAAAAGCTGGTCCTCTAGACGATCGTCTCATGATTACTTATAGGCCAATTTCCATATTATCCTCATTATCCAAACCGCTAGAAAAGCACATCCACAAAACAACACTAGATCACTTAGTTCGCCATAAACTGATAGTTGACAGTCAGTCAGGGTTTCGGCCAAAATATTCTTGCCATACGGCACTAACAAACATGATAGAAAACTGGCATCAAAATATTAACAACAATACTCTATGTGGAGCGGTGTTTATAGACTTTAGAAAAGCATTCGATATGATAGATTATACTATTCTAATTAAAAAACTAAAAACAATGAAAGTAAGCTTTAATATAGTGACATTAATAAAATCATTTTTATTAGACAGAAAGCAAGTAGTATCACACAATAAAGCTTTATCTCAAGCCAATACCATTAATATTGGAGTACCTCAGGGGTCTATTCTTGGCTCTCTGTTATTTGCCATTTATATAAATGATCTTCCTTTAAATCTGTCGTCGTCCTGCGATCTATTTGCTGATGACTGCACAGTATATACAAACGCTATTGATCGTAATGTGCTAGAATTATCCTTGCTACAGGAAATAAATAGTGTAGTTAACTGGAGTCATGCAAATCGCATGCAATTTAACATTACTAAAACAAATTCTATGTTAATAGGAACCAGGCAAAGACTTCACACTTTAAACTCGCAGAGAACTCTTTAGCTGCACATTGGCAGCACGCCTGTAGAAAGTGTCACCGAGCACAAGGCACTGGGTGTTATCATAGATGAAAATATAACCTTTAACTCACATGTTCATTCTCTAGTTAAACAAATAGCCAAAAAAGTATACCAACTTGCCAAAATTAAAAATTTCCTTGACGAAAACACAAGAAAGATATTCTATACTTCCCATATACAAACACATATTGATTACTGCTCCACAGTTTGGGATGGATGCTCCAAATCAATAACAAAACGCCTACATTCACTCCAGAAAAGGGCAGTGCGTTTAATTAATGGTGAAAAGCTTACCGACAATTCTAACCTATATAAACGTCTCCGGTTACTGCCACTCCACAAGCGCCTGCTTTTTAATAAGACCAAACTAATTCACAAAATCCTATTTCAAAATGCTCCAAGCTACCTTTGGCCATTGTTTAAATATAACGCTAGACATAGCGAACGACTAATTATACTTCATGTCCCTAAACCTAGGATAGACTTATATAAAACAAGCTTAGCATACTCTGCCGCTCAGTTGTGGAACAATCTTCCACAAGAAATCAAAGACACCACCAATCATGATACATACATTCGCAACCTGTTTGAACACTACCTTAGTACAGACTACATGCCCCCATAACAAACAACACAAAAAAGACAATAATGGTAACTTATCTCAAACGACAACTAGCCAAAAAACATTCCCTTATGTATGGCATGTTACACCCTCCTTAGGTATTTATAATGCCCATGTTAAACACTGCCTCAGTGAGTCATTTGTTATTGATTATTTTTCATGCGTTTTAATGTTCTTTTGTTGTCAAAAATTGCTTCATAAGTGATGTTGAATGAAAGAATGTATGAGAGGAAATAGAGAAGAAGGGCAGAATGTCAGACGGGCCTGCGTGCCCAATTCTTAACCCTTTGAAAATAAAGACTTATTATTATTATTATTATTATTATTATTATTAAATGTAGAAGGAGTGGATATACAATTTATATAAGGAAAAAAAACAGATTTAAAAAGCAAGATGACCTATGTCATTGCACCGTGTTGTATCCCACATGGTTCGGTCTCTTTCCGCAGGCGGTCTGCACGAACTCCATACCTTCGGCGACGATATCCAGGAGTCTCCAAGAAAATTACGCTCGCGAAGCGAACCACTCAGCCTGGATTGAACCCACAGCCGAACTACACTGAAAAATAAAGACGGTGCCTTCCTATAGGAACAAGTTGTATTTGGAGGTGACACGTTCGAATCCCGGTCGGCAATTAAACTTTCATTTTGTATGTTGTTTTGTGTGTCCTCTGTTCTCTACATTTGTCTTCTACTTTTCTTTCTTCTACTTCTCTTTCTTCTAGTTCTCTTTCTTCTATTTCTCTTTTTTCTATTTCTCTTTCTTCTACTTCTCTTTCTTCTACGTCTATTTCTTCTCTTTCTCGTTTTTCTACTTCTATGAATGGTAAACAACACATGCGTGTTTATTTATGGACAGTCTTGGTGGCTTCAAAGAGTTCACCAGTTAATATTTCGTGGCCTACCACAGAGCCTTAATGATAAAAAAAAAATACCCTGAGTTCGATTAGGATGGAACTCCAGCCCACTGTCTTAAAAGACAAGCACACTGACCACTTTGCGAGTTTCAGACTGAATGTCATCTATATTTCTGTGATGCATCCACGCAAAGCTATGTTAAGACTACGTATTGACTCTCAATTATGGCAACAATACAAAACAATCTTTAGAATTATCTATCTAAACTACATAGTGACGTGTATGATAGCTGCGACACACGGTTAATGCAAAAGATCGAAATGTCTGAGATCTGTTTACTAGGAATTCATAACGCCAAGAGTCATGACCACAGAAATATCGTTACTTGCGCAAAACTCATCGTTCTTTAAGGTTATATATGGCTCGGGGTTTGTGAATAGTGATGCCAGGGATGGTTAGACCGCAATAGGTTGGCGAAAATACTGCAGGCTCTGGAGATGGCGCTTTTTATAAGAATGTTGTGTGGGAGTAGAAATGTGGCATTTTATAAGATTGTTGTGAGATAGTAGAGATGTGGCTTTCAAAAGAATGTTGTGAGATAGTAGAGATGTGGCTTTTTATAAGAATGTTATGAGATAGTAGAGATGTGGCTTTTTATAAGATTGTTGTGAGATAGTGGAGATGTGGCTTATTATAAGAATGTTATGAGATAGTAGAGATGTGGCTTTTATAAGAATGTTTTGAGATAGTAGAGATGTGGCTTTTTAAAAGAATGTTGTCAGACAGTAGTTTTGCAGAGCTAGCCAATCTGTCCGCCTGTTCGTTCCACAGCACACCGGTATGCCCCGGAGAAAAATCCAAGCTTGCCACCCGTGACCTCCGAAGCGAATCAAGCCACTCTGCCCGAAGCTTCCTTGTCCTCACCTTCCTCAACATGCTTTCTGAGATGCAATGCATAAGAAAAGAGACAGGTAGCGAGTATGTTTCAACAGTTAGGAAATCACATATAAAGGCCACATTTATACGTCTTAGAGCGCATGTGACATACGATGCTAGACCCACATAACTTTCAATTGTTATGTTGTCTAGTGCCTCCTATAACCCTTACATCTTTCTTGTACTTCTATCAGTGTCAAACAATACCCGTGTGTTTATATATGAACCATATTTGTATTCACCAACCAACACTGGGTGAGTGCTCTGGTCAATATACCGCCTTTACGTTCCAAGAAATTCCAAGGTGCTCATTTTACGCAGGATCCTTCCAACCGTCCATCTGGTTTGTAAAAAAAAAAACAACTTTCCACCTAGTTTAACCAGTTTATGCAGCGCTGGTTATAATTGTGGTGGTTCATAGTGCGGTATAAGTGTTCCTTGCGCATTAGACTACTTCCACAGATGCATGCCTTAGCAGGGTCATCCAGTTTAAGTTTTAAAAATCCAAATCCGCCCAGCTGCTGCTCAAACCCAAGACCACCAGATTGAAAGGAGAGTGTCTAGCCTGTACGCCTCAACGGTTTCCGCCAAAAGTAAAACAAAGCTGTTTTAACGAAATGAAACTTGTGGAAATGAAGCTCATTAGAGAACCACGAGCAATCATTTGCTTGCACGCAATCTCGGAGAAAATGATGAAATTGTAAAATTAACTTTATTATGTTCTCCAAGGACCTTTATTGGCTTGATGAAAGAAATATCAAACAGAACCAAACGAGGGACAAACACAAGATATTAAGGAAATGCATGGTTACGACACCCACACAATTTATGCAGGACAAAAGGACAAGTGATAAAGAAATAAGTGCACTATCAGATGTGTTTTCGCTGCCTTGCATGGGTGTAAAGGTAAACACCAATAATACGCGATCAATAAGCTTCAAGGCGCATTGGGCTCATGTTGCGAGCCCCACATTTCTAGAAATCAATCCGCACTCGGTGGGTGATGTGACCAGTATTGCGCCGACCTACTTTACTTCCCTAAACATTTTCGGGTACCTATTTTAGGCTGGGTTAAACACAGCTGCGGGCGATTTGGAAGCAGACCGCCTTGCGTTGTTATTTCTATACAATAGTATGAGTGCCGGTCGCTCAGATTGTACCTTGGGGTGTAGTACAGGGGGGGGGGGGAAGGGGGTATTGAGCCTGAGGAATTAAGGCTGCCTTGATAGTGTAGTCGCCGTGAACTGTGCAGATTACTATTTTATTTATGCCCCCGACTGAAAACATATCCATACCTTACCGAGGATTGGAACCCGGGTCTCCTGAAAGAAAATTCAGCATGCTAACCACTCGACCAGTCACCCGCAGTCACTAAGAAAGATAATCGGGGCTTTTCAGCATAAATGTACAGACACATTGCTAGCATACCTCCGACCTAAAAGAACACACTGAAATTCTACATTATCTGAAAACTTGCTCATAAACCAGTAATTTCCCCCCCCCCGCATATCCTTTACAAGACATTGCAGTCAACACCAGCATTTTCCGGCTGCTGTTGATGTCTTAGCAAATTTTACGTTCAGTAGTTTGCCATTGATCTCTGAGTGACCAGCTCACATACCTCCGTAAGTAACCAGTGCGACGCGATCTGCTACCAAATCTCGCACAGCTGTGTTTCGTACGTGGGTATACGGGGTTACGAACAACGTCCTTAACCCCTTCGCCTCGACACAATTGTTAAGAAAGAAAACCTACTCACGGGGTAGAGACATAGCCCGTTACCTGGGAGTGAATCTGTATAGATGAAATAATTTTAAACAAATGCATGCAGGAATCGGACAGCACTGACCATTGAAATGCATAACAAGGTGGGACGCACTCTCCACTAAGATAGCTGAAATACTTGGACACATTTACACTCCACTGTGGTAACGTTTAGTCCTAGAAGAAGACCGTGTGGACAAGCGAGAAAATGGACATTCGACATTGAAGATATACTGACACTTTGCTGTCTTTCAGACGATGATCTGTCACATTGTGCTTAAAAGTAAAATGGCTAAAACATTTCCATAGTTGAAAACCTGGGCTGAATTGTATAGGCCATGTGTTGCCCACGCAGTATGATCCCTTTCTTGGCCTGTCTAGTTTAATCCAGAGGAAAGGTGATACCAATTCGTTTGGAACAGGACAAGCTGCAGAAGCTGCTGGATCAGCATCGCAATGATAATATTGCCCGCCTGTCTGAGTTTGATCCTAGACCAACTGCCGACCAAGGCTCAGGGCCTGGTCTGCCATGGCATGACATTTAGTCTTTAGGTTGGATTTCCTCCCATCAGGATAAGACTATCGTCCCAGCTGTGCTCCTCCGCCCAGAGACGTTGCCACATTCTGGGGTATCGGGTTTAGTGAGCGCTGCCCAACATTCAGCGCTAATAGATAGCTCAGTTATATCTGACTAAGACCTAACTAACATTGAAGACAACTTGGCAATGACAAATGCAAGGCGTCGAGAAACTGAGAAACAATCAAGAATCTTTTCGGCCAGCCATGATAAGATCGGCAAATGAGCTGCACATGACTAAGATCATAGAACGCAAAAGCCGAACATTGCGCAATCCTTTGGCAGTATCGTTTACATTCACAGAGGTTTATCAAATGTATAATAACAAATTAAAACACTGGTATTGCGTAATTATTATTTTGTTACCCCAGAAACCTTTGCAAATGACAAATGGAGATCAAACAAAAATTGAAGCAATAGAGCTACAACGCCCTCTTCTCTCACCATTCCTTCGTCTACTACTACTACTACTACTACTACTACTACTACTACTACTACTACTACTACTACTACTACTACTACTACTACTACTACTACTACTACTACTACTACTACTACTACTACTACTACTACTACTACTACTATTACTACTACTACTACTACTACTGCTACTACTGCTGATGCTGCTGCTGCTACTACTACTACTACTACTACTACTACTACTACTACTACTACTACTACTACTACTACTACTACTACTATTATTATTATTATTATTATTATTATTATTATTACTACTACTACTGCTGCTGCTGTTCCTCCTTCACCTATTCCTCCTCCTACCACTAGTACTACTCTAGAGAGTATCATTGGGATTTTTTCCACAGCTGATGTGGTGGGAAACGAGCAAGCTGACAGATTGGCTGAGTCTGCACCTCTCGATGGGGTGTCGGTGCATGGTAAAGCTGTTGTGATCGAGGCCTTTTGGAATCGAGTAAATAGTGCAGAAGAATGACCTAGAGAGAATGATGATGCAGGGCGTGGCCATAGGATGTGACCGACCTTCAAAACTCCAAGTGAAGGCCAGACGGTCACAAAATCAGACCGCTACAGGGGCCATTAATATTGGGACTCTCCACTGGCTGTTTCAGATGAGGACTGAGCACGTTTGGGAATGTCCTGAGAGCTCTGATGTCGTTTCTTGACCCAACTCAAGACAAAATGTATGTACAGAAATCTAATGTGACACGAACAGAAAGTTTTATAAATGATGACTCTAGGAAGTCAAGTGAAAGGATTAAGTGGGCACGGTGCAATACAAACTTTTGACCCGGCCAAAATAATACGATATGGAGATGTAGTTAGTTGCAAATGTACATAATAAATTTCTCGACTTCCTTATGTTTCGACAAAACATAATTCTAAACGTAAAAACGGGACCAGCCAAAATCAATTTAATGAACGGGAACAAAAATAGCATCAAGCAACTTCCTGCACCAACAACTACACGAGAATGTCATACACATGTACATAAAACTGCTTGTGGTGAAGTTATTTAGGAGCGGCTTGAATGTCAGAAAATAAGAAGTATCACAAACAACAACAACACTTACATATAAAGCGGAAGCTGCACAACAGACTTGCCCCAGAAACAAATGAATTAATAGAAGAAAGACGAAACGAACTTATTATACACAGCTCACACAAAAATCCTTTCTAGAAATCTCGAGGTAACCTGACACTGAAATGCATAACATTAAAAACAGAAATTAGATTGAGAAACAGCAAAATAAAACACGCAGATGACTTGTCAGAGTATTTTTTCTCTTGACTGTTTCAGAGGTAAGCATGACATTACGGTCATGGTCATAATTAAAACAAATGCGTCATCCTGGTTCTAGAATGATCTTACAGAAGGAAAAAGCATATATAAAGGTCATATAATAAACTGACCTGTCCAAGTGCATGTTATTTTTAAGGAACACATAATTTAAACGAGTTAATTAATTTAGAAGATGGCAGTAATGAATACTATGTTTCTAATTATGGTATTTTCTGAGATAATTTCTTTCTGTGTTATTGCTTCACAGACATTCACTAATTAGTGCTTGCGCAAAATAAAAGGAATTAAATAAAAACTGTCATTTACTGCCAGTACCTTGCGGTGTATGGCAGAGGGGTCTTTGAGCCTGAGGAATTAAGGCCGCCTGGCTAGCGCAGTCGCCGTGAACTGTGCAGGTTAGGATTTTCTTTTTGCCCCCGAAAGAAAAAAACATCCCACACCTTACCGAGGATTCGAACCCGGGTCTCCCGATTGAGAGTCCGGCGTTCTAGCCACTCGGCCAGACGCTCCTCAAGGAATTAAATGGTATGATAAAATCATCGATGCAGAGCTTAAAGAGCGAACTTGAAAAATACAAACGAATAAAAAGATGAAGAAACGACGCTGGTTAGGCCATACTTTGAGACAACACGATACTAGTTTAACTAGAGAAACCTTAGTCTGGAATTCACAAGGCAAAAGAAATAGAGGAAGACATAAAAACTCATGGGGAAGAGAAGTAAAAACAGAAATGAATAATATAGGCAGAGCTGTACGGGATAGCTAAAGATGGGAGGGCTTGTAGTAAGTTGGTAGAGGGCCAGTACTACAATGGATCATGGGTGGCATAATAATAATAATAATAATAATAATAATAATAATACTAATAATAATAATAATAATAATAATAAGAAGAAGAAGAAGAAGAAGTCATCTCATTATCTCATCTCATCGTGTTCCTCTTGTAACTTACGGTGTCGAAGTGAAGCATAAACAGCGGGAGAGTGCCCGTTTATATGCTTCATATATCGAGAAAACGATATTGCTTTGTTAATGTTAATCCTTCTGCTTCTGTTGCTTTTCATTCACCGACTATACGCCGTTAACCACAAGCCGAGCCCTGCAAACTTTTGTCATCTACTGGAGCATCCTCCAAGTTGTTCCCATATTACACATCGTTAACTCTAATTCTCGTCTGTGTGTTTAAGGTATTCCTTTCATTCTTTCGTCCTGCGGGCTCCAGAGAAAGGGTATTCTGGTTACACTATTAACACATTTTCTCAATGTGTGTCCTGACCAGCACTAGAATAGTGTAAAGAGCTCTTGTTTCGCTGGAATCTATCCAGATCTCGACCAAGTGTTGATACTCAGCTCACTGTTAAGGGGAGAAAAAAAAACATTCGGCCTTGTTCAACCGTTTTCTGCAGCGTCGATTATAATTGAGTTCCGTTTGTGTGTGCTGTTTTGATAATCTTTCCTTTCTTTGTTCTCTTTCAAGTTAGTCCTACATAGGACTGACTATATTTTCTCTGGTCTTCGGGATCGGTTGGGTCTTATGTGCGTTACTTTCCCATTTTATAATTCAAGCCATATTCTGCCCATACACTAGATAGTGAATGTATGTAGTTTATTAGTAGTTGTTTGGGCAGATCTGGTCGAGTGGCTAGAATGATGGAACCCCTTTCTGGGCACACAGGATTCGAACCCTCTATAAGATTAATGATTCTTTTTTTTAAATGTCGAGGGAAAATAAAATCGTAACCTGCACAGTTCACGGCTACTGTACTAACCAGGTGAGCATTTCCCAGCTCAAGACCCTCCTGTACTACACAGCACACTAGTAAAGGCTGTAATGACAGTTTTGTGACAGTGATTGTTTTAATAATTCTCCTTCTGTCTGGCCCTACAGCAGGATAGAGGGATATGTTCTAAGTTTGACAATGGATTTAATCTCTTTGGCTTCCACAAATGTCATTGTTCTGTGAAGTTGAAAACTCAAAGATAGGGAGCATGTGTTTGATTGTTTCCCCAGGACATGCTGGTGTGGTGGGAAACGAGCAGGCGGACAGATTGTCTGGGTCTATGCAGCTCAGTGGGGTTTTGGTAATGGTAAGTTAGACGTGGTCAAAGCTTTTGGGATCATGTGTACTGTGTGGAGGAACAGATAGACCATCACTACTTGGAGAGAATGTGCTTCATGGAGTGACCAGAGGATCTGGCCGACACTCAGAACTCCGAGGAAAGGCAGAACGAAGACATAATCAGACTGCTACTGGGACCATTAGTATTGGGACTCTTCACTGTCTGTTGAAAATGAGGACGGAGCACACGTGGAAATGTCTCGAGTGCTCTGATGTCGGTTCATAACTCAACTCAACTTAACTCAATTTTGTGTGTGAAAACGCCTGTTACCTTTTCTTGTCTTTATTTTTCTAACTAGTACCATTAGGTTAGGACTCTTCTCTGACTGTTGAAGATGAGAACGGACAGCGTATTGGAATGCCCCGAGTGGTGTGATGTCGGTTCATGATTCTACTCAACTCAACTTTATTCATTATGCATATTTCATCCCTCAACCTGGATACATCACACACACACACACACACACACACACACACACACACACACACACACACACACACACACACACACATTGACACACACACACCCCTACCCACCCACCAACCCACACGATACACCCACGCACACCCACCCACCCACACGACCCACTCACCCCCACACACACCTACCCGCCAACACCACTCACCCACACACACCTACCCACCCACACAACCCACCCACCCACATCCACCCACCCACCACCACACATACACACACACGTATACACACAGCCACAGAAAGCAGCAGTCAACTTGAATCCCTCCCCCTGTCCATACAGTTTTCTGTAAAAGTGTTCTGATTGTAATACCTGACAATTTTCATGCTGCCATCTTACATTCCCAGGAAGTACAGAGGACCAGAGGGACATTAATCACGTCACCGATCACGTGCCGAGTGGTGTATAAAAAAAAAAAAAAATTGGGCCTAGAATAAACGCCTATAAGGTTTTGGCGTGGATACGGATCTTTAGGCTTGGCCACGGGAATCCCATGGGAAAAAAGGGGGATTTTCTTAATAGTGTAGGGATGGGATGGGACGGGATGGGACAGGCATAAATTACCATTAGATGGGACAGAAAAACATGTCCCATGGACAAGCCTGCCAGGCTTGGCCATGAGAATGTTATTCCCATGGGAAAGTCCCATGGGACGGGATGGGATGGGACAAGCATAAATTACCACGCAATGTAAATTATGTCCCATAGACAACCATGCGGATCTTATACCCATTACTAGAGCTTGGACCCACCCTAGCACCGAATCTATGCTGACATTGATGAAATTTTGAACCCGAAATGATAAAAGAAAGGTTCATGACCTGGGCAGGCCGTTGCTATCAACCCCATAGTGATCTTCTAGGTAATTTTACATTTAATAATTTACCATTGTTTTCTTAAAGAGAAGACAACATTTAAGTCCAATTTCTTGCCTTTGTAGGGGTCGAACGCCTTACCTCGTCATAAGCGTACCGTAAGTGTAAAAACGAGATCCCTTATCCTTTTGGCCACGCCGACTTTTTCTCGACATATTTTAATGACTGTGCAGTGTTTGAAAATATTAACGGTCAAAGTTTTGTATTTACGTATTATGTTGCGTGACCTTTACAGAGGGTGAATACAAAATTTAGTTAGTTAGTTAGTTAGTCTTTCCGCTTGAGCCCAAAGCGGCGCATGCCTGGCGGTTCGCTGCCACCTGTTGTAGATCTTGGATGTTTGTTTGGCCGTTGAATGAGTCCTCTCTGATGATGATTCTACGCAGGGTCTCTCTTGGTCTTCCCTGTTTTCTTTTTCCTAACGGTGTCCATATGAGGACTTGATAGGGGAGTCTTGTCTTGTCCATTCTGAGTACATGGCCGATTTATTTCCAACGGTGTTTTCTTATAAAATTGGACACAATATATTGGACTGGCAATATTTTCAAACACTGCACAGTCATTAAAATACACCCTATATTACTATGAAGTCTTCTTTTCCTGCAAAAAGACTCAATACACAATTGATTTCTTTTTCGTGCCAACCAAAATATTGTCATGAAATGGCAGAATACTCCCGGGGGACTCTGGAGTGGGAGGGAAAATGGATATGATAATCGCAACTCTAGGGTGTTATTTGTGTGTTTGAGAGCGGGAGGGAGATGTCTGTACGGGCCGGTGATAACCTGAGAGGGCGGTGGAAGGAATTGCTATTCTATTGGGATGGCTTTGACATTTCGGGGGTGGAAGATACTTTGCTTTATTGTTACAATTATTACTGTTAGTAGCGAGATGCATAAGTATATAGACAGACAGACAGACAGACAGACAGATATACATACAGACAGACAGACAGACAGACAGACAGACAGACAGACAGACAGACAGACAGACAGACAGACAGACAGACAGACTGGTAGATAGATGGAAAGACTGATGGACGGATGGATTGAAAGACAGGCAGGCAGATTATATATATATAATGGTAGATAGATAGATAGATAGATAGATAGATAGATAGATAGATAGATAGATAGATAGATAGATAGATAGATAGATAGATAGATAGATAGATAGATAGATAGATAGATAGATAGATAGATAGATAGATAGAACGAACATATTTTATTTTCAAAGGGTAACAAATTGGGCACGCAGGCCCGTCTTACATTCGGCCCTTCCAATCACTCATCTTTTGTTAATCAATAGTGCATAGGAAAAAACATTGTCAAATGAATTTTGTAAACATAAACAATGCATATTACCAAGTTATGAGACACATCCACCACCCACCCACACATCCCCCATTCACCCCAACTCCCCCACCCAACCACACACACAACCCAGACACACATACATGCCTCCACCCATTCACCACATCCTCACACCTACACATCTCCCCACCCACACACACCTCCCACGCACCACACATCCCATCCACCCACACCCGAAGCAAGCATACATTCCCCAACCCACACATCCCCCACTCTCACACATTCACCTACCTACACACATCTCCCCACCCACTCACATATCCTCCACCCGTCCCATTACCCACCAACAATCACCCACCCACATATCCTCCTCTACCCACACACCTCCAACCACCCAGCCAAACAAACATCCCTCAACACACACATCTCCCCGCCAACTCACATATCCCGCACCTACCCACACACAAATTCCGCACCCACCCACATAATCTCCCATCTCCCTAAGCCCATTCACAGATCCCGAGCCCACCCATACAAACATCCCCCACCATCTCCTAACCTACACACACTCACCCACCCACATATCCTCTACACACCCACACATTCTCCACCCACCCATCCACCAACAAAACATCCCTTAACCACACATCCATAACCACACACCTCTATCCATGTACACATACATCCCCACCCACACACACATCTCCCCACCCATACACACATCCCCACACACCAACACATCCCCCATTCACAAACACACACCTCCCATCCACACAGACAACACACACACACACACACACACACACACACACACACACACATCCCCCACCCATACACTCATCCCCTCACACATCCCTCCACATATGTACTTATCTCTCAACCACTAACACCCACATATCCCTCACTCACTCATGAACACATACATCTCCCATCTACCCACCCACACTCACACACCCCAACCACCCATCTAAACACACATCCCTCACCCTCACACATCCTTCACCCATTCGCACACCCACATCCAACCATACCCTCACCCACAAACACACACATCCTTTATCCACACCCATCTCTCCTCCCACATAACACCATACCCACACACATCCCCAAGACACATCCCTCACCCACGTCTCCCCACACATCTCCTACCCACCAACACATCCCCAACCTACAATCACCCTCACTTCCCACACATACATCCTCCATCCAGCCACACACACCCCCACCCACTCAGAAATATCCCTCACCCACACATACATCCCTAAATCCATCACCCACACCCATCACGCACCCATCCCCCAACCCACACAATCCCCCACAAACCCACACACATTCACCCACACATCCCTCACCCACACATCCCTCACCCACACACCCACCCACCCACACACATCCTTCACCCACCCAACGAAAAATCCCACACCCATACACATCCTTTACCCACCCACACACACATCCCCACAACTACCCCACCTGCACACATCTCCCACCCACCACATATCTCAAACATCTCCCCACCCACACATATATCCCTCACCCATCCCATAACCCACCAACAATCATCTACCCACATA